>JANAVB010008796.1:762562-863290 GCA_029216955.1 Iris pallida
TACAACGTTCACCTTCCCTGGATGGTACTGTAGCTCGATCTTAAAGTCTTTCATTAGCTCCAACCACCGTCTTTGTCTCAGATTCAGCTCCTTCTGAGTGTAGACGTACTTTAAGCTCTTATGGTCCGTGAATATCTCTACCCTCTCACCATATAAGTAGTGTCTCCAAAGCTTCAGGGCAAAGATAACCACGACAAGCTCCAAGTCGTGGGTTGGATAATTCTTCTCATGAACCTTCAGCTGTCTCGAAGCATATGCTACGACCTTCCCGTGTTGCATCAAAACGCGTCCCAATCCCTTTCCGGATGTGTCGATGTAGATCACAAACCCTCCTAGTCCGGATGGTATAGTCAGAATAGGTGCTGTGGTAAGGCGCTTCTTCAGCTCATCAAACGCCACCTGGCACTCCTCTGTCTAGATAAACTCCTGCTCCTTCCGGGTCAAACGGGTCATCGGCTCAGCGATCCTCGCGAAGTTCTCTACGAACCTTCGGTAATATCCGGCAAACCCAAGAAAACTTCTCACCTCCGAGACATTGGTAGGGGTCGGCCATGTCTCTACGGACGAGATCTTCGCTGGGTCCACAGATATACCCTCTCCTGAGATGACGTGTCCGAGAAAAGAGACACTATCCATAAGGAACTCGCACTTGCTCAGCTTGGCATAGAGTCTCTCGCTCCTCAATGTCTCCAACACAATCCGCAAATGCCTCCCGTGCTCCTCGTAGCTCTTCGAGTACACCAATATGTCATCGATGAATACGACCACAAACTGATCCAAATACTGGTGAAACACTATGTTCATCAGATTCATGAACACAGTTGGCGCATTGGTCAAACCAAAAGGCATCACCAGAAACTCGTAGTGACCATAACGAGTCCTAAAGACTGTCTTCGGTATGTCCTCCTTTCGCACCTTCACTTGATGGTACTCCGATCTCAAGTCGATCTTCGAAAACACTCTGGCTCCAGTCAACTGGTCAAATAGGTCGTCGATCCGAGGCAAAGGGTACTTGTTCTTGATGGTCAGTACATTCAGGGCTCTGTAATCAATGCACATTCGGACAGTCCCATCCTTCTTCGGTACAAACAAAACTGGGGCTCCCCAAGGTGAAGCACTCGGTCGAATGAATCCTATAGTCTGCAACTCCGCCAGCTGAAGCTTCAACTCATCTAGCTCCTTCTTCGCCAACCAGTACACATTAGAAGAGATCGGTGCTGCTCCTGGTACTAGCTCGATGGAAAACTCCACTTGTCTGTCAGGTGGAAGACCTAGTAGCTCCTCTGGGAAGATGTCCATAAACTCTGCAACAATCACCGGTGGTGCTGCCTCCATCGCCATATAGACACCGACAGACCGACCTACTCCTCGCTCTACGGTCCCTCTCATGAACTCGAACTCGGGACGATCTGGCGGTCTGAAGATGACACTCCCCCTCCGACACTCCAAGACGGCATGATACTGGCTTAACTAGTCCATCCCCAAAACAACGTCAAAGTTTGGCATAGGAAATACTAAAAATCGAGCTTTCATCTCCCTCCCACATACAACCACAGAGCACGTCCTACACGTGCTAGTGGCTGGGATGATCCCTCCTTCCGTAAGAATCCTCCAACTCTTGGGTAAGGGCGAGGTGGCTACTTTGTGCATAGCAACGAAACTACTAGATATAAAAGATATAGTGGCTCCAGAATCGAACAGTGCAACAGCAGGCAAAGGTGCAACTAAGATAGTATCTGTGATCGCCTCTCCCTCTGGCTTTTCCTGCTCTGATGCCATAGCAAAGATCTGCCCTCTCCTCTGAGCCTCTGTCTGCTGACGATACTGTGCCTCCTGTGGGGTCAGTGGTTCCCGCTGATACCCTGGCGCTCGCGGGGCTGCAGTCGCCTATGCTGGTGGCCTGGGTCCTGGAGGAGCTGGCCTGGGGCCCAACTGTTGAGCTCTGTCATTGCGCTGTGGGCAGTCCCTGGCCTGATGATTGTTAGGGTTATATACTAAAAGCATCACTTTTGTAGTAACCTTATTTTCTTAAATTTTGAATGAGAATCATATGGGCAAATATTTGCATATTGTATTTGTTGCAAGTGTTAATACAAATGTCTAATATTCTATATTGTAGATAATATGGTGTGTGGTGTCACACAGAAGATCATATTATCAGTTTCCTATGGAGTATATAAATAGTTCACAACCTAGATGGACTTGGACAATCTATTGGAAAGGTTGTAGTGTAATCTGGTATTAGTCTATCTTGACTATAGGTTTACACTAGTACACTTTGTGTGTATTGAACATGACCACTTGAGGTGGTTCTCTTTGTACTGACTACATAAGAGAATAAATACCTCTGTTATTATGGATGCTTGTACTCTTAATCCGGATATAATAACGGACATGTATATGCAATGTGCATTACTTTGACTCATAAAAGAGTGAGATTCATTATGGGTCAACAACCTCTATGAATTGGGTAATAACATTGTATGTATGATGGGCTGTTAATTATAAATAGAATCCATGTCCCGATACATCGGGTTGATAATGTCCTCTTAAGGAGCTCATAAGGATTGTCATGTAAACCCTGCAGGTGGATTATATCCGACATGACAAATAAAGTTGAGCGGTACTACTTAAGGATAAAAGATGTCGAATTAATATAGCTGTCAGTAACTTAATTTGATCGACGGACATACGATATCTTAACATGGGGAGCCAAATGAGCATATAATAAAAGGCGCCCACAAACATAATTTGGGATTAGGGAGGTAGTGCAACAATAGCTCATTAGTGGACCGAGCTATTGTTAATGGGCCTGGATTGTGTGTTCGGGCTGAACACGGGATATTCAGATCCGTTAGGAGGCCTAACCCTAATTTCTCCTCATGGTCCCTGCCGTAGCCTATATATATCCTCTATTCTCTGGCCGCCAGATTACTGATCAAAAATCTAAAATTTTCTCTAAATTCGTGATTCCCGTAAGGAGAGAAAGAGAGTGCTGCCAAGGAGAAGAAAAAGTTGGAAGATCATCGCCCACACGACGTCCAACTCGAGGAAGAAATACGTGCAGAAGATCTTGGGATCATACGCTCGAGATTGCCAGGAATTACTTGTCTCCTTTCTGCCGCAGGTATAATTCGTGAACCCTAGTTTCTGCCTATGAAGGGTTAGAACACGTATTAGATCTGTTTAACTTTCTATCGATCAATACGCACACCAAAGAAAGGGTCCTGGGAATCTCCAGTTCCATCAATGATTTCCCGATCCGTACCTTAAGCACTGGTTGAGCCTCTTCCTGTACTCCCTCTGTAGGTATCCCTTCTTGTTACAGTAGTAAAAAGTTGGAAGCTTCCTCTGCTGGTATGGAGCGGCTCTCTGCTACTGATGATGGGTCCCCGAGCGTCTGGTCAGGCCTCCAGTCTGAACTCTGGTTGGTGCAGCTGTCTGAGTAGGGCGTCTCGCGCTCAACGGATCCCGGTTGATAGCTTCCTGGACTCTGGCCTCGGCTAGCACCTCATCGTAGGTAGTCCTCGACTGTGCGCTCGTATACCTCTGAAGCTCCTTTGTCAGGACATGATGGAACCTCCGGGCCTTCTCCCTCTCGTCTAGTAGTAGTAGTATGCCGAACCGGCTGAGACGACTGAACTCTGTATCATACTCGTCTACGGTCATGTTCTCCTGCTTGAGGTGGAGGAACTGATTGTAGAGAGCATCTCGAACGGTAGCTGGGAAGTACTTCACCTCAAAGTACTCCAAAAACTGCTTCCAAGTCTTGTTCTTGCCGACTTCACGCTCCTTCGATTGCCACCAATGATGGGCATTCCCCTCCATCTGAGTCCTCACGGTGGTCATCCATAAGTCAGCAGGTAGCTGCGAAGCCTCCAAGTTCTTCTGAGTGCTGGCTCTCCAGTCTGATATCTCCTCCGGGCTCTCATTCCCCTTAAAAGGCTTCGGGTTCATCTGACAGTACCTCTAAACGGAGCCTACCTGCTGGACTGGTGCTGGGGCTGGTGGTGGCGCCGGTGCTGGTGCCGTCATCCTCTCCAAGGCAGTCATCAGAGTCTGCCTCATAGCCTCCGTCTGCTGCCACTGCTACTGCATCATCATCTGGAAGAACTGGAACATCTGGGGCTGTCCCTCCGTCTGTGGCATCTGTGGCAGGATATGTACATATTGCATCTGTTGTGGGTACGCTCCCTGCGGCATCTGAGGAGGATGGGGTGCATAGGGCACCTGCTGCTGGTAGCTCCCTACGGCATCTGGGGAGGATGGGATGCATAGGGCACCTGCTGCTGGTACGCTCCCTGCGGCATCTGGGAAGGATGGGGTGCATAGGGCACTGCGGCTGGTACGCTCCCTGCGGCATCTGGGGAGGATGGGATGCATAGGGCACATGCTGCTGGTACGCTCCCTGTGGCATCTGGAGAGGATGGGGTGCATAGGGCACCTGTTGCTGGTACGCTCCCTGCGGTATCTGGGGAGGAAAGGGAGGAGGTAGTGGCAAAGGGTTCTCCTCCTGACGCATCGGTGTCTGAGATGTCTGGCCCTCCTGGTGCATGGGTGCCGGCTGCGGTACGAACCCCGCATGGATGGATGGAGTCATCGGGACGGCCTGAACTCGTCTGGAAGTCTGGGTGTTCATAGGATCTGGAGTCCTATCATCACTGGGCGAGGTGTCGGATGCCTGGGTAATGCCATAAGTCGTGCGTCCACCGTGTAAATGCATCTCTCTGAAAGAGACAAAACTTCCATAAGATAGGTGCAAGAAACAAGCATGATGCTAAATTTCAATCTTAGATTTAAGAAGCGGAAGTCAAGGCGATAATCAAGGTATGGATGAGATCCTATATTTCATAGTTCTAAATGCAGGCTCGCGTCGGTTTTACCCTAAGCGATGAAATCTGACCTGCATGGGCTACCACTAAAACCATGCCACGCCCCACTCCCAAATGTATGGGATTAGGGCCTAACCTGGCCAGCTGATACGACCTAGAGTGAGCTACCCAATTTAATGGACTCACTTAGGCGTACTACGCTGTAAAAGTAACTAACCAAACACAGGCAATATCTAAATCTCATCCACAAAATGACATAGAAAGGAAGTGCTGAATATAAACACAGAGTAGTCTGAATATCCAAATACAACTGAAAGGAAATACAGGTCTGGTAGAAACAATCCCACAATACATCAAAATAAAAGTACATGAATGGAAAATAACTAGCTAAGAGTATCAGCTAACTAGATATGAAACTCTCAGCCCAAGTAGCAGCATACCGAGGTCAAAGGAACTCCTCGGGGTAGACCTCGTAGTCCTCGCCAAAGTCTCCCGCCTCAGCTCTGGCACCGTATATCGTCGAGTATGTGTGCTCGTCGGGATCTGGAAAAGAACCAGGTCCTCAGGGGACATAGCACGATACAAAAAGGGACATGCCATAAAGTAAATAGTGATCTAACATAAGGGGAAATCACTAACCAGTCTAAGTGAATGCATACAAAGACAACTTTGGAACGTATGTGTAGGCAAAAAAATGTCGTCGAAGCACGGGCCGACGTCGGACCACCAGCCGAAGGATTTGCGTCGAAACACGGGTCGAGCGTCGGATCACGAGCCGATTAGCTCAATACTAGCGTCCTTCCAACCGAACCTAGCGCGCAGCTAGTGGGCGCTGCCGGAGATGTACCTATTAATAAGTGCCCACTCCCGTAGCCGGGTCCCCGATGATGCTAACATAAAATAATGTAACTGTTTGTCCCATACGCCTACTGGTTGTCTTTTCTGCCCCGTGATGTTTGAGTCACATCCACGACCCCATATCTACTCTCTATGAAGAGTCATCTATCTATGACTATCGCTACCCTATATGTGTCATCACACGAGCCACTCGCACTGATGGCCAGTCGAGAGCGACAGCGCATGCCATGATCTGATCTCACTTAGTGCCGTGTCGTAACATGTGTCATGGTCAAGGGAGTTGCAATAACAACTCCACAATCCAAGGGTACGTTGTCTAAAACTAGGCCAAGTAGGTAGTCCTAGTGTCGACGCCAATATCGACTATGCCCGGGATAATCCCGGACTCTACTAATCAGATCTACGCTAACCAGAGTATAATGATGTAAATGTAAAGACAGTAAATACAAGGCAAGGTATACTTGCCTTCAGTCCTGCAATGTGCAAATAGTGCTCCGGTCCCGTCTGCCTCAATTACGCCGTCCCAAGGACCTACAATCACACAACCAAGGCTCACAATGAACATCCAAGACCATACATCTATCCACACACACAAAGTAGGAAGTACGTTATTCGTACGGGATACCACATTCAAATTATAAAACCCCTAAATTTCTACTATATTTTTTTAAAATTTGTACGGATTTAAAATTTTTTATTGTACGTCGCGCACGAAATTTATTTTTCTTGCTCGTCGAGTGCAAATATGTGCGAGCGTACATATTTTAGAAAAATATTTTTCTATTTTATTATACGCTTTCAAAATATTATATATAATTATTATTCTTGCTATAAAAAGCCTTTTGTTTTTAGCAGTTATTAATCATAAATAATATTTTATTGTATACTAGGAAAAGCATAATTATAAAAAATATTATTTGTGCATACATATATATTTATAATTATTTATTAGTTTATTTATAATGTAATTTTCGAAATTAATAATTATTAGTATTTTAGAAAATATATTTTGAAATTTATTGTGGCATTTAAATCTTGATTTGAATTTATGGATTTATTTAAATAGTTAAATATTTGCAATTTGATTTACCCTATTTGATTTTTTTTAAACTAAAAATTTAATTGTATTTAAATTGGATTTGGATTTGATTGATTTTAGATTAAATAGACTGAATTATCTAATTTGGATTTTAAATCTTTTTCTAATCCTATCCAAATGAGAATTCTCACATCCTATAAATAGGCAGGTACTCCTCCATTATTTTTCCACAATTCATCTTCCACAAAATTTCTCCATAAATCTATGTGCATCGTGTCTGTGTCCATCCAAAATCTTATTCCATTATTTTACATGTACATTATTTATCTTCTTTCCCGTGTCGGACACACCCCGACATCAATAAATTCCCAAATCCTTAATTCTAACCCTAACCCTAATTTCTCTGGACGACCTTGCCGCTGCCCTGTTCCATGGATGCTAGGGTTCCCCGACCATCAACCGTCCCCGCAGCCAGCCACCCCGACCTTCCCTCACCCAACTCCACCACCACCATAACCGACCACCACCGCCATCAAAGATCCGACCGGCCACCTCCACCCCCGGCGACCCACCGTCACCTCCGTGTCCAGATCCGAAACCGGATCCACAGCCCTCACAGCGCCATACCCCCGGCCTCCACCACCACCATCATCCCGACCAAACCACCATAACCCCCGACCAATATTCCTAAACCACCACCGCCACCACTGTTGCCAGCGCCCATTCGCCGAAACACGAGAAAACAAAAACCCTAAAAATTTAAAACCCAGACCAGACTCACCTGTCGTGCGCCGAGCCGGCCCAGCGCCGGCGATCGCCGAAACCCTCCGATCCCGTTCCTCCGCCTTCGCCATCCTCTAGTTGCCGGCGTCCGTCTAGACCCGACGATCGCCGCTCCTAGGCGTCGCAACCAGCCTCACCTCGATCTCTGTCAGCCTCCGTACCCCCTCGACGAGTTCGCGCGCCCGACGTGCCGCCGCTCACCCTCGCCAGAGCCGCCGGGACCTCAGCGTCCACCGCCGCCGTCGAGGTCGTCCGCCCCGACCGCGCCCCTAGGTCCGGCGCCGTCCTCCACAGGCCTCGAGACCCCCTTCCGACGAGCCGCCGTGCTCGTCTGCCGACCACCCCTCACCGCCCTCGAGAAACCCATCTCCTCCGCGTCTCTCCCTCTCACCATCCGCCGCCCGCACCCCCATGACAGAAACCCTCGCCGGCGAACTGCCCCGTGTCCTCCGCGCACATCCGCGCCGTCCGCTCCGATCTTCCCTCACCGAGTCTCCTCTGCCTCCTCCTCTTCGGGTTCCCAAAAACCCTAGCTCCTCCCGTCAACCCCTAACGGCCCACCGCGGTGAGCGTCCCCCTCCGCCGGTCGGAAGGCGTCGTCCCGCTCTCGCCCCTCTGTTCCCCTCTCTCTCTTTTTCTCTCTACTTCTTTCTAAATCACTGGAGTAACAGTGATTTTTGTTCTTTTGTTTTGATTTTTATTATATTTGTTGTTGTTGTTATTATTATTATTATTTTATTATTATTATTAGTATTATTATCATCTTTTTAATTACAAAATATTAAGTAAGTATATATTAGATTTAAGAATTATTATTATTAGTATTATTACTAAATATATTTTTATTATTGTAAGTATAAATAAATATTTTCGACATTGGGTTAGAAGCCCTAATTGCATTTGCTATATAAATTTGTGGCATTAAAAGTATAGCTTATTAATAAATTTTATTTTTACAAAATATGGTTCTTAACCTTAAATAATTTTTCTAATATTATTTTGGTTCGCCTAAAATATTTTTGATTTATAAGATATAGGTTTTAGCCTAAAGTATTATTTGACAAAACTTACAATTTTGCCTTAAAAAGACTTTTGATTTTTGGATATTTATTTGGAAGCACATTTTGACTAATAAATCATATTTCAAGTATTTTAAATTAGTTTTCAAAAATCATATATTTATTATTCGTCAATTTTTTTTTATTCTTCCGACCGTGACTCAACCCCCCCTCTTTTCTATTCGATCGCCAATTCTACACTACCTTATGTCCACCCTAACTAATTTGACCCTTGTGGACCCAATGGAACTGTCCGTGCCATCAACAGAGGTCTCCTTGTGTAGTTGTTACACCAAAGTCGCAGTTCATGCCACCATGATTATCGCAGCACACCAGGCGTCCTACCAGGCAAGATACCTTGCCATTTGTTGTCTATTTATTTTAGCTCATATTTCATGCATTATTTATTTTCTTTATACAAAATAAACTGTGATACATGGCATGACCTGTTAGAACTTACTGTTCATTTATATTTTCTGCTATGTATTATTTTTCTTACACATTAAACCTAGATTTAAGGGACCACCTTGTGTGTTGCATTCATGGCCTTGACACGTTATACCACGAAGTTGTGTGTCGCATGTAGAACATGGACGTACGTAATTGGCTGGCCACCAGTACGTACAAGCCATACGATAGGAATAACCGCTAATAGAGGTTGCATGCTAGTTTGACTTAGCGGTTATAGAGGTTATTGTTGTGGATACAACATAGTAGGCATTGGTCGGGGAGGACAATTCCTTGGCGTATGGGCTTCGATGCACTTTCCCTTATGACCCGGACTCTCCGCTGGAGATACGGGATTGATGACCCATGATTACTGATGGCCACTGACGATTCTGCGGAATGTCATGCTCTTACTGATGGGGCCTCTGGTGCCCAAGGGGGGACTATGCCGATCCTATTTAGCCAGGGTCCATGCGCAGGAATGATTGTTCTTAACTATATTTTACTTAGAATGGTAGGCTACCTTATCCGTTAGGTACGAGTACTTTTGGTTTGGGTACTTGTATCTGACCGTGGCTGGGAACAATAACTTGTCGCGGATTAGTTCGTCACATCTTGTCCTTGTTTGGTTGTAGGTGTGACTTACTACTTATATGAGAAAGTATTGAACCTTGTTGGGGTCCGGATACCATATTGGATTCATGGCATGGAAAGATACATCACCGTGAATTAGTTTACCATCTTCTGTCCTTGTTTGGTTGGGGGGATGGTAAGCTCGTTCAATAGGTGTGTATTGGACCTTGTTATAAATTCAATTGACTTATTTATTTGAGCAATATTTATTCAGTTTATATGGTATGATATTATGTGTCTTGTTACGTCCCTCTGAGAACCTGGTTATCTCTCCAGGTGTGTGCTATTGTCTTTTACAGGTGCTCTAGCTCTAACCGTAATCCGCTCTATTTCTTCGAGGATGATTGTATCTTGGTCGTCTTCGCTTCGCTCGCCTAATCATTTCTTTTCTCATGTATTTTCTTTATTTGTTGGTAGTAGATTTGTCTCCGCCCAACATATTGTATTAAGACAATTCTTTATCATTATATGATATCTTTTATTCATTTATTTTGTGAGGATGAGATTAGTTATGGTTCTACTGCATTTTACAGCTTATGTATCCATACGAGGCCTATGTACTTCGTATGAATACAGTTGGTATGTCTACGTTCCTAGTCCTACGTATTTTGGGACTGGGGCGTTACATATTTTTGTGGTGGCCTGTGCAGGTCAAGATAAATTATTTGGTTACTTTACCGTATCAAGCAAGCCTGTGAATAGGATTAGAAGTCTAGGATCTCATCCACATACTTGACCTCCTTCCTCGATTCCATATTCGAACAATCGTTCGACTCATCGACTGTATCTTGCTTGATTCCTTCCATCATTTTTCTTATCTTCCTTTCGTGCTTGCTAGAGATTGGCCCTACTAGTTAGATATCCCAAACACCCTTAGTTTAATTCTTTTAAGTTGGGTAGAATGCCTTATGACCCAGCAAACCCTTTGTCCTTGTGACCTATATTAGTAGGTTTACTTAGATTCTAGAATCTAGAAGACCCTAACCCATCTAGACACCCAAGACTTGGACGAGAAGCCTATAGGACGACTGTATAGAGACCATCACATGTCATGACTTATATCCTTAGAAGTACGAACCAATTTCTACTTTCTTCCAAAATCTTAGTCTCCCGTGCCTATGTTTTTACCACCTTGACTAATGTTGCCACTATATTCTAGTTTTGCAAACTCATCCATTTATCAAGTTTGTTCATGACTTATGTTATTGAGCGCGCTCACTAACATATTGTCTAATCAGAACCGGTGCATGATGGTCTGATCAACCGAGTGTACTTTGGTTCGCTTTTGTCTATTATTCTACGTGGATGGGGACATAGCTGAACTTGTCCTTTAGAGTCCCATCTGCGACTGCCTTGGCAATTCCTTTGAAATTTTCGGTCGTCCTTGAATCACGTACTCGTATTCGATAACATCGTCTTGAAACTCCTTATTGCGTTCGCCTTCACCTATTTTAGAAAGACGAAGGCGTAGTACTAGAACTCCCTCTAGCCTTCCTACCAATTATGACCGTTATCACTCAAGGTTGTTATATCCTCGTCCTAAACTGATCGTTCTTATCTCGGCCCTATATTTACTCTTATGACCTTCTAATCACTTAAGTTAGGAGTGACCCAAATCGCTCTCTCAATCGTGCCAGCAACCAACTCCTAAGAAACCATATCTTTAAGGTCTCTAATCTATTCTTCTCTAGATAACACACTAGCCTTTATCGCGTGTTTTATCTTTAAACCTTACTCATTTCCTTCTTGAGCTAACCCATGATTACTCTCGCCGTTATTGAAGTCGCGATTTCCTAATACATGATTGCGTTGGACGTTGTGAACGATTATTCTTCACCGATACCCCCTTGTGCCTTTTACCCCCCTGCTAATTCTTAATTTCGAGGACGAAATTCTTTTAAGTTGGGTAGGATATAAAACCCCTAAATTTCTACTATATTTTTTTTTAAATTTGTACGGATTTAAAATTTTGTATTGTACGTCGCGCACGAAATTTATTTTTCTTGCTCGTCGAGTGCGAATATGTGCGAGCGTACATATTTTAGAAAAATATTTTTCTATTTTATTATACGCTTTCAAAATATTATATATAATTATTATTCTTGCTATAAAAAGCCTTTTGTTTTTAGCAGTTATTAATCATAAATAATATTTTATTGTATACTAGGAAAAGCATAATTATAAAAAATATTATTTGTGCATACATATATATTTATAATTATTTAGTAGTTTATTTATAATGTAATTTTTGAAATTAATATTATTAGTATTTTAGAAAATATATTTTGAAATTTATTGTGGCATTTAAATCTTGATTTGAATTTATGGATTTATTTAAATAGTTAAATATTTAAAATTTGATTTATCCCATTTGATTTTTTTTAAACTAAAAATTTAATTGTATTTAAATTGGATTTGGATTTGGATTTAGATTTGATTGAATTTAAATTAAATAGACTGAATTATCTAATTTAGGTTTTAAATCTTTTCCTAATCCTATCCAAATGGGAATTCTCACATCCTATAAATAGGCAGGTACTCCTCCATTATTTTTTCACAATTCATCTTCCACAAATTTTCTCCATAAATCTACGTGCATCGTGTCTGTGTCCATCCAAAATCTTATTCCGTTATTTTATATGTACATTATTTATCTTCTTCCCCGTGTCGGACACATCCCGACATCAATAAATTCCCAAATCCTTAATTCTAACCCTAACCCTAATTTCTCTGGCCGACCTTGCCGCTGCCCTGTTCCATGGATGCCAGGGTTTTTCGACCATCAACTGTCCCCGCAGCCAGCCGCCCCGACCTTCCCTCACCCAACTCCACCACCACCATAACCGACCACCACCGCCATCAAAGATCCGACCGGCTACCTCCACCCCCGGCGACCCACCTTCACCTCCGTGTCCAGATCCAAAACCGGATCCACAGCCCTCACAGCGCCAGACCCCCGGCCTCCACCACCACCATCATCCCGACCAAACCACCATAACCCCTGACCAACATTCCCAAACCACCACCGCCACCACTGTTGCCGAAGCCCATTCGCAGGAACACGAGAAAACAAAAACCCCAAAAATTTAAAACCCAGACCAGACTCACCTGTCGCGCGCCGAGCTGGCCCAGCGCCGGCGAACGCCGAAACCCTCCGATCCCGTTCCTTCGCCTTCGCCATCCTCTAGCTGTCGACGTCCGTCCAGACCCGGCAATCGCCGCTCCTAGCCGCCGCAACCAGCCTCACCTCCATCTCCGTCAGCCTCCGTACCCCCTCGACGAGTTCCCGAGCCCGACGCGCCGCCGCTCACCCTCGCCATAGCCGCCGGGACCTCAGCGTCCACCGATGCCGCCGAGGTCGTCCGCCCCGACCGTGCCCCTAGGTCCGACGCCGTCCTCCGCAGGCCTCGAGACCCCCTTCCGACGAGCCGCCGTGCTCGTCTGCCGACCACCCCTCACCGCCCTCGAAAAACCCATCTCCTCCGCGTCTCTCCCTCTCACCATCCGCCGTCCGTGCCTCCATGACAGAAACCCTCGCCGGCGAACCGTACCGTGTCCTCCGTGCACATCCGCGCCGTTCGCTCCGATCTTCCCTCACCGAGTCTCCTCCGCCTCCTCCTCTTCGGGTTCCCCAAAACCCTAGCTCCTCCCGTCAACCCCTGACGGCCCACCGCAGTGAGCGTCCCCCTCCGCCGGCCGAAAGGCACCGTCCCGCTCTCGCCCCTCTGTTCCCCTCTCTCTTTTTCTCTCTCCTTATTTCTAAATCACTGGAGTAACAGTGATTTTTTTTTTCTTTTGTTTTAATTTTTATTATTTTTTGTTGTTTTTTTTTATTATTATTTTTATTATTATTAGTATTATTATCATCTTTTTAATTACAGAATATTAAGTAAGTATATATTAGATTTAAGAATTATTATTATTAGTATTATTACTAAATATATTGTTATTATTGTAAGTATAAATAAATATTTTTGACATTGGGTTAGAAGCCCTAATTGCATTTGCTATATAAATTTGTGGCATTAAAAGTATAGCTTATTAATAAAATTTTATTTTTACAAAATATGGTTCTTAACCTTAAATAATTTTTCTAATATTATTTTGGTTCGCCTAAAATATTTTTGATTTATAAGATATAGGTTTTAGCCTAAAGTATTATTTGACAAAACTTACAATTTTGCCTTAAGAAGACTTTTGATTTTTGGATATTTATTTGGAAGCACATTTTGACTAATAAATCATATTTCAAGTATTATAAATTAGTTTTCAAAAATCATATATTTATTATTCGTCAAATTTTCTTTATTCTTCCGACCGTGACTCAACCCCCCCTCTTTCCTATTCGATCGCCAATTCTAGACTACCTTATGTCCACCCTAACTAATTTGACCCTTCTGGACCCAATGGAACTATCCGTGCCATCAACAGAGGTCCCCTTGTGTAGTTGTTACACCAAAGTCGCAGTTTATGCCACCATGATTATCGCAGCACACCAGGCGTCCTACCAGGCAAGACACCTTTCCATTTGCTGTCTATTTATTTTAGCTCATATTTTATGCATTATTTATTTTCTTTATGCAAAATAAACTGTGATACATGGCATAACCTTTAGAACTTACTGTTCATTTATATTTCCTGCTATGTATTATTTTTCTTACACATTAAACCTAGATTTAAGGGACCACCTTGTGTGTTACATTCATGGCCTTGACACGTTGTACCATGAAGTTGTGTGTCGCATGTAGAACACGAACATGCGTGATTGGCTGGCCACCAGTACGTACGAGCCGTGCGATAGGAATAACCGCTAATAGAGGTTGCATGCTAGTTTGACTTAGCGGTTATAGAGGTTATTGTTGTGGATACAACATAGTAGACATTGGACGGGGAGGACAATTCCTTAGCGTATGGGCTTCGATGCACTTTCCCTTGTGACCCGGACTCTCCGCTGGAGATACGGGATTGATGACCCATGATTACTAACGGCCACTGACGATTCTGCAGAACGTCATGCTCTTACTGATGGGGCCTCTGGTGCCCAAGGGGGGACTATGTCGATCCTATTTAGCCAGGGCCCATGTGCAGGAAGGATTGTTCTTAACTACATTTCACTTAGAATGGTAGGCTACCTTATCCGTTAGGTACGAGTACTTTTGGTTTGGGTACTTGTATCTGACCGTGGCTGGGAACAATAACTTGTCGCGGATTAGTTCATCACATCTTGTCCTTGGTTGGTTGTAGGTGTGACTTACTACTTCGATGAGAAGGTATTAAACCTTGTTGGGGTCCGGATACTATATTGGATTCATGGCATGGAAAGATACATCACCGTGAATTAGTTTACCATCTCCTGTCCTTGTTTGGTTGGAGGGATGGTAAGCTCGTTCAATAGGTGTGTATTGGACCATGTTATAAATTCAATTGACTTATTTATTTGAGCAATATTTATTCAGTTTATATGGCATGATATTATGTGTCTTGTTACGTCCCTCTGAGGACCTGGTTATCTCTCCAGGTGTGTGCTATTGTCTTTCGCAGGTGCTCTAGCTCTAGCCGTGATCCGCTCTATTTCTTCGAAGATGATTGCATCTTGGTCGTCTTCGCTTCGCTCGCCTAATCATTTCTTTTCTCATGTATTTTCTTTATTTGTTGGTAGTAGATTTTTCTCCGCCCAACATATTGTATCAAGATAATTCTTTATCATTATATGATATCTTTTATTCATTTATTTTTGTGAGGATGAGATTAGTTATGGTTCTACTGCATTTTACAGCTTATGTATCCATACGAGGCCTATGTACTTCGTATGAATACAGCTGGCATGTCTACGTTCCTAGTCCTACGTATTTTAGGACTGGGGCGTTACACAAATACTAAGTTATATTTATCTAAGAAAGTGTACATACACTTTTTCTACATGTTAGGGACATACACCGACAAGAATAGGGCATAACCACAAGTTGCTCATGAGAAGTATATGTATACAAGCATAGAAATTATCCATACACAAATCCTATTTTGTATATAATACACAAGTATCCCTAGAGCATGTGTATATACAAGTATAGAAATTTATGTACGTAAGTCCTATATTTGAAATGATACGTGTATACAGGAGTGTACATAGAGCATATATATATATGTACATAGAGACAAAATATCTATTTTTATTTATATAAAATATATACCTATATATTTGAAGGGGTATATATATATATATATATTCCTATATGGGAAGAGTATTTATACGTATATATATATATATATATATATATATGATGAAACAAGGTGTATACCATTAGTACATATGTGAAAATCTTTGTACATATATATATATATATATATATATATATATATATATATATATATATATATATATATATATATATATATTTTTTTTTTTTTTCTTTATATATATATATATATATATATATATATATATATATATATATATATATATATATATATATATTTTTATATATATATATATATATATATATATATATATATATATATATATATATATATATATATATATATATATATATATATATATATATATTTATATATATATATATATTTTTTTATATATATAAATATATATATTTTATATATATATATATATATATATATATATATATATATATATATATATATATATATATTTTATATATATATATATATATATATATATATATATATATATATATATATATATATATATATATATATATATATATATATATATATATATATATAAATTTATATATATATAAATATATATATATATATATATTTTTATATATATATGAAACAATACACAAGCACACACATATATGTAGCCTTCTACAGATCACATTATTCCTAGACATGTAAAAGAGCACTCTATCACCCAATGGTAATCACCTCCTTTGTGTTCAAGCATCATAGGGATATATTTACACATTCATATATTACATATAAATCATTTATTTTAGGAACCATATATAGCTATTTATATAAATACATGACCCATTTATATATAAACACAATCTTGTATTCACAAGAAATGTTTACCACATAATCCTCCCAAATTTGACATGTTCTTTATGCAACATTTAATTATCAAAATCACCACAAATAACACATTCAAATCATATATATATATTTATAGGCTTATATATATATATATATATATATATATATATATATATATATATATATATATATATATATATATATATATATATATATATATATGTATATATATATACACAAAGAAAATATTCATTGAAGGAGGGGGAAGGAGTTTACCTAGGAGGAAGTAATGTTGATGGTGATGGGGTTGTGGGCTGCCACCGGCCTAGGGAGAGGGGTGGTCGGCCTAGGGGTGCGGGAGTGTGGTGGTGGTGGTGAGTGGTGGTGGTTGTGTGGGAGATGAAGAAGAAGGAGGTGGAGAGGAAGTGGTAGTGGTGAGTAGTGGTGGTTGGCCTAGGGGGGAGGGCTGAGCTGCCGCCGGCCTAGGGGGAGGGGGTGGCTGTGTGGTGGTGAAGTGTGGGAGTGGTGGTGGTGAAGTGAGTGAGGATAAAGGAGGAGAAGGGGTGGAGGTTTCGGTTTTGTAGAAGAGAGTGTGAGAGAGATGATGAGAGGGGGAGAGAGCGGACCGAATGGGAGGGGGGCTGCTCCTGTCAGGTAGGAGTAGAGGGTGTAGGAGAGAGAAAAGTATGGTGGTGGTGTATGTGTGTTTAAAAATAAGGAGAGAGAAAGAGTGATAGTGATGTGTGTGTGTTTTGAATTAAAGAAGAGAGAGAAAGTGTTGGTGACATTTTAGGTCCTAAAAATCAAGTTGTACCCATCAATGAAGTCATAAAAATCAAATTATGCATCCTTCAAGTGAACTGCGCAGGAGACAGATTGCACAACAACTTGATTGCGCAGGCTGAACTGCACATTCATCCAAGTGCACAAGCTGACGTGGCCTCGTCATCATTACCTGACAGAGAATCAGATCTTCTGACAACTGACAACACGGAGAACGAAGAAACTGTTCGTTTATCGTGCAGCACAGCGCTCGAGGACAGCTGTACATGCAACGCAATCGGCCAGACTCTCTGCAGCGCAGTCCATCCCAGTGCGGTCCATCCCAGCGCAATCTGAAGCCAGCGCAATTCAGGTGGCGCACTTCATCAAGACAACTGACAATGTACACGTGGCCTTCATGCCATCAATTACTCACCATGCGGCAACCGTCTGTACACGATCAAGCGTATTTCAATCAAACAATGCCACGCGTCACATACAGATGGTCCACGATCGAGTAACTGCCTGCGCAGTTTATTGCTTGCGCAATCCAAAGTCTGCGCAATCCAGCCTGCACAAGTCAGAATAACTAAAAGTTAGTTATTTCTAGAACACTATAAATAGAGTTTCAAGTCTTCATTATCACACACACATAGAGATCAGAAATCATCACCGGAGATCAGGAGTTCTTGCCAAAGTGCTGTTGTAATCTTCAGAGGCTACCGTCTTCAAAGTTCACATCGTCCAAGGGATAAAGCGATCGTCTTCAGATCGGATTCCTATAGTTGTACTTTCCCAGAATTCTTGTAATCTTCTTACAAAGTTTGTGAAATAAAGATCAACTTTTGTTTTTGCAAACAAAATGGCGACTCTGCTGGGGACGACTTTCTCCTCCGACGAGGAAGTGACAACTCAATGTGACGTTGCGTCTATCGGAAAGACGCAGAAGACGCTGGTTGTAAAGGTCAACCAGACGGCCTACGAGGCGATGATCAACTCCAGGACCATCCCTCGCACTGCAACAACTTCTGCCACGAGCAAAGTTCATCCAGTGTGGGTCCCTAAGACTGCTGCGCAGTCCACTGCTTCTGCTGCTCAGCCTGCTGCGCAGTCTACTGCATCTGTTCCCAAGACTGTTGTCTCTGTTGCGTAGTCTACTGCTACTGCCCATACGCAGTGTACTGCTTCCCTTGCCAGTGCACAACATACTTCCTATGCTGTTCTGTCAAAGTGCAAGACTCCTATTCCTCTGGCGCAGTTGGCTGCAACTCTTCCTGCGCAATCCACTACTCCAGCAATTAGAGTGCAACACAAACACTCTGGCAACAAGACTCCTGCTGCGCAAGTTGCTGAGATTGTGGCCAGAAGACCTTCTGCCAGAGTTACTCATGCGCAACCTACCAGTGCACCAACAACTACTTCAATCCCTGCGCAAACTGCTCCAGTGCAGTCTAAGAGAGATAGCCCTTTGGCTAATCTCTCCTCTTCTCACAGTAAGGGGAAAAGCTCTGCTCCTCTTCTCAAGCACCCTGTTGCTCCAGCGCAATCTACTGGGGGTAGTCTTTTGGCTATTCCTTCTCCTCCTCAGAACAAAGGAAAAGGCCCGTTGGTCTTTTCTCAAACTTCCTCGTCCCACGACTTGGAAGACATCAGAGGGAAACGCTCTTTAGCTAACCCTTCTTCACAAAACAAAGGAAAAGGCCCTTTGGTCTTTTCTCAGTCTTCCTCGGTTTTTACCGTAGAAGATCAATCTGAATGTGCTCTGGCACCAGTCAGTACAAGAACTCTCTCCAATAAGGGTTCTTCTTTCCTCCTTGCCAAAGGGAAGTGTACTGATCAGAGAGGTATTCTGCCTACTCCGGTAGCAGAGTTCCAAGATCTCCAAACTCTCAAGATATCCCGTTCAAGACAAGAAAAATTGCTGGTGTCTCAGATAGAAACACCTGGGGGTGAGTTTGCTGATTTAAGAACTTATCTCAACAGGCCAACTTCGGTGAAACGCAAACAGCCAATGCCGAAGACCAACCAGCATCAGCGACAAACTTCCAGGATCAAAAATCCAGACACCTATGCTAATGAAATGAGTACTTCCTTGTACACTCAAGGGACAAAACATTTGAAGAACCGGAACCATATTCCGAATGTTGTCAAAGAACATATCCCTCGAACTTTTTCTCGTCCCGTCACTGTTCCTGATATCCGAGAACATCTCAAACAAAAACGGGACAATATCTCAACGCCTCCAGTGCAACCACTTAGACATCATTGTAATCACAAAATGGTCATCAAGTGTTGTTGTCAGACAACAAGATGATCTGTCTTTGATCGTTTGAACTTTACAAACTCGGAACCTATATCAGAAGATGAAGACAAAGTTTTGTACGCTTCTGTTAACATGACTTCTCGAGACACTGGGGGTAGGAAGTGCTCGAAGCACGGCAAGCCTCGCAAGCTAAGCCAGCGGTACTTGGATCTACTCCAAGAATCTTCTGAAGGAGTATTCCAACATATCAGATCCCGAAGCCGAGATACAATCGGTCAAAGGAATCTTCAAGATCCTTCCGGTTATCTCCCTTTTTCTCACTCAGGAGATGATTCTTTCTCTGACTACGATGAATACAATGAAAGTTCAGAACAGACAGTGTCCTCTACTGTACCTAGAGAAGTGACAGCTTATGTTGTCACTGAAGATCCCGATGCTTCCAGTTCAGCTAGTCAAGAACAACGAATAGCTGCACTAGAAGACAAACTGAAGACCATGGCCGAAATAGTTGCAAGTATACATTCTATCATTGTCGCCCAACATACAGTACCACTGACCGTACCTCCTGCAAATCCTGAAATCATAGCATCATTGGTGCCTGTCAATGCAGGGCTGGGGGTAGCATCTCCTTAAGTACCTCATGTACAGATTCAACCTACACCTAGTCAATCAGGTGCTGGAGGTAGTGCTTACCACGCTGTTCCTCCCCCTAACACTGTGATTCAGCCCGCTCCTTCTACATCAGTGGAAGATGCCAATGAAGCTGTCAAGCTCCTGCACACTCAGTTCGAGGCTTTCAAAGAGAAGGACAACTTGCAGAGGTTGGGGATCAAGCAACCCTATCCAGTTGAATGGAAGGAAGTCCCATTTCCTCCAAAGTACAAAATCCCAACAATCTCGCTGTTTGATGGCAGCACTTCTCCTAGTCAGTTCATTAACCACTTTGAGGTTATGATTGTCCAACTTCAGCCAAATGACGCTCTTCTTACCAGAGTATTCGTCGGCTGTTTAGCTGACGTAGCATACGATTGGTATAGAAGCTTGCCTGATGGTTGTATCATCTCCTTCTCCGGTCTAAAACAAATCTTCTTGGAACGATTCTATGAGGGGATCAACGACATGACTATGTCAGCCCTCAATAAAATCAAACAAAGACATAATGAAACTGCTGAGAGTTTTATTGAAAGGTTTCGCCGAGAAGCTTTAAAAATGGCTCCTGGAACTCCAGCCGCTGTGACCATAGACACCTGCAAGGCAAATTTTTTGCCTATCATTAGCATGTGGACGGGATCAACTCAGTTTCAAGACTGGCCATCCTTCATTGTCAACGCTAAAGCAGCTGAAGTTAGCACCGACAAGTTCAAGCAGCTAGGGGTACAAATGTCTAACCCCGACCGGGATGAACACCAGACATCGGGTGGTGGTAATCGCCAGAACAACCGCAAGGAAAAAGAAACTTTGAATATCAATTTGAAGAACAAAGAATCTCTGGCGGTCAACGTAGCTCCACCTACGTCCACTTCTACTCCTTCAGCACCTCCACCAAGGGAACCTCGTCCGAAAGTAGAATACTCTTTTGACGAGAATGACACCGTGAGCATCTTTATTGCTTGATCAAAAGCAATAAGCTCCAACTCCCAGATCCGAAGAAGCCTGATGAGGTCAGTAAGACTGATCATCCCAAGTTTTGTGTCTACCACAAGTTTATTGGACATCCCACTCGAGCATGTTATGTGCTCAAAGGCAAAATTCAAGAGCTGGTCAATGCTGGTGTTGTCACTCTGCAGCAAGACGAGAAGATCACTGTTACTGCAAACATGGTCTCAGTTCAATTCGGTGACTTCCCTCCGCAGATGGTACATCATGGTGTCATTCCTATCCCCAAAGCTACTCTTGAGATCGAGAATCTCCCTCCTCCACAAGTGAAGGTCTCGTCCCCTTGTCTCTTGACAATGGCGAGATTATGTGGATTCATTCAGATTTGGCCTCGGAGTTCGAACTTCCCTCTTCTTCTAAGAAGAAAGACCGCTCCAAAGGCAAGACAAAGACTTGCAATATGGTATCTTTTGACCCCATAGTTGACGAAGAAATCCTGCTGGGCACCAGATCAGGAAAAGCCTATCTAAAGGATTACCCCGAAGCTCAAGAGAATCCTGCTTCTTCTTCTGAGCCTGCTCCCGTACAGCCTGCTTCTACTGAGGATATTCCTACTGCATCCTCACCGGTTGTAGAGTCTACTCCTCCCAAGCCGACGGTCGCCGACAAAGGCAAACAACAAGTCCGCTTCGACAAACCTTTGAAGAAGTCATCTCCTTCCGGACTTGAGAAGCCTTATAATTTTGATATCCTGGCTCAACTAGCCAATACACCGGCCCGGCTGTCAATCTTCGAGCTCTTGCGCCTCTCCAAAGAGACTCGAGAAACTCTGAGTGAGGCTCTCATGCAAGCTGAAACTTGTCTACCCTTCTGAAGAAGCCGAAAGCAGAGCCAGTCTCTTGCCTCCATTGTCATAGTGTGTTGGAGTTAATTCCAAACATAACTTTCACACAGGATGACATGCTGATGGAAGACAACATGCACGACCGTCCTCTATACTATACAGGATATATCGACTCGATGAAAGTCGATCGTATTCTTATAGATCCAGGGTCTGCTCTCAGTATTATGTCGAAGACAATGTTAGATGCATTGAAGATCCCAGTGCATAGTCTTTCCAGTACAATCACCACCATCCTCGGGTTCAATCAAGGAAGAAGTGAACCTCTGGGCAAGATTCGCCTAAAACTCCAAATAGGTAATCTTCGCACAAAAGTGACCTTCTACATCATTGACAACCATGGTTGTTCTTATAATGCTCTGTTGGGGAGACCATTCCTGCATGAACATAATATTGTTCCTTCGACTCTCCATCAATGTTTCAAATATGTCGATGACAATGGAGAGATTCAAAAGGAGGTTGCTGATCTCTATCCTTTCAAAGGCGTCGAAGCATACTGCAACGATGCTCGTATGTATAAGGATGAATTCATGAAGGTAATGTTGTCTTTGGACACTAAAGAAGAGCAAGAAGCAGTGCCTAATGACACCCTCATCATTCCTGTCAAACGGCGTGTTTTTCGTCCTCAGTCTTCCAAACTACTGGCTATTCACTTGCCAGTCCAGAAGCAACCAACTGATGATGATCAGAATAAAAGGGAGCTCACCTCTTCTGAGCCATTTGTTATTGACTTACGTCGTAACAAGGAAAAAAGGCAGCTCACCTCTTCTGAGCCACTTGTTATTGATTTATCTCATAACAAAGATAAAAGGGAGCTCACCTCCTCTGAGCCGCTTGTTATCGACCTCCGTCATAACAAAGCTAATCCTCTTCCACGTTCTTCTTCTCCCCCTCTTGTAATCAATCTGACCAAGCCTGCTAAGGCTAAAGTTCCTGCTGTAAATACAGATGTACAAATCAATAAAAAAGCATCTACTTTCCAGTATACTGATGTCATTTATTATGCTAAATGCTATTTGGATATGTTAAATAGCTATCAGTCATTTACAATGGGAGTTGTGCAGTCTCTTCAAACAGAAGTCTCACTTGAACATCCAAATGATTCATATCGTATTGTTCTCGCTCGAAAGAAAGGTAAGAGTCCAATACTTTTTAGTAAAGGACCGGAACAACAATTCAGCTATACGGATGATAGCAAAAGTAACGACACGGGGCATCTTCAAGTCCGTCGTTATAGTCAACAATCAAAAGACATCATCCGAAAGATGGGTTATGACTTCAAGAATGGCCTCAACTACGGTAAAGATAGAAGAACTCCTATCCGTACAACTGTTCCGAAAGGAAAGTCAGAGATGTATTACAGCAGGACCAAAAGAGGTCTCGGATATTCTTCACCTCCGGTACTATCCCCAGCAGTCTCTGAATCCGATAGCGAAGAGCGCTCTAACTCTTCTGATTCCATATCATGGGATTCTGACGCCATCATCGGTCAAGTTCATCGATTGACTGTATCTTCTAACATGGTCTCCGTCGAACTTCTAGAAGGCTATGACGAGGATGTTGAAGAAAATCCTGAAATAGATCCTTGGGCTCAACGAATGGATACCCAATGGGAACTCCGATTCGAACAAAGGGAACCTCCTATTGAAGATCAATTGGTTCAAATTGATGTAGGAGAGAGCGGGTCACCTCGTCCAATATTCATCAACAAGAACCTTCCAGAGACAGATAAGCAAGAATTAATTCTTCTTATTCGAGAATATATTGACATCTTTGCCTGGAGCTATGAAGACATGCCAGGTTTAGATCCCAAAGTGGCTACTCACAAATTGAATATTTTGCCTAATGCAAAACCGGTCAAACAGCAACAACGACGCTTCAAGCCAGAAATAATGGATGCCATCGATGATGGAGTCAAGAAGCTCATCGTTTGTGGCTATATTCGAGAAGAGCAGCATCCTGATTGGGTAGCCAATATCGTCCCAGTTCTAAAAAAACTGGCAAAGTTCGAGTCTGTATCGACTTTCGGAATCTTAATGAAGTATGCCCAAAAGATGAATTTCCTCTCCCTATCACGGACGTCATGATTGATAACACCTGTGGGTTCAAAAGAATATCTTTCATGGACGGATTCTCCGGATACAATCAGATTCGGATGGATCCTGAAGATGAAAAACATACTTCTTTCCGTACTCCTCGTGGAATCTACTACTATACTGTAATGCCATTTGGTCTCAAGAACGCTGGTGCAACTTACCAACGAGCCATGAGTACCATCTTTCGAGATTATCTGTGCAAGACTGTCGAATGCTACGTCGACGATATTTCTGTCAAAAGTCATCTAAAGGAAGATCACATCCAAGATTTGAGAACTATCTTCAACCTCATGTGCCAACATCAACTCAAAATGAATCCCACCAAGTCATTCATGGGTGTCTCTAGTAGCAAATTTCTCGGCTTTGTCATTACCTCTAAGGGTATACACGTGGATCCCGAGAAGATCAAAGTCATTCAAGAGATACGTCCTCCACGCAACCTAAAAGAGCTACGAGGATTCCAAGGTCGACTTGCGTACATCAGGAGATTCATTTCGAATCTGTTTGGACGTTGCAGACCATTTACTCAGCTAATGAAGAAGGGTGTATCTTTCATTTGGACCGAAGAATGTCAACGAGCATTTGATGACATAAAGCGATATCTCATGAATCCACCAGTCTTAGTGCCACCAATCTCTGGCATACCATTCTTAATGTATGTCCGTACTATGGACCATTCATTGGGTGCTTTACTTGCCCAAAAGAACAAAGAAGGCCATGAACAAGCTATCTATTATCTCAGTCGTACTATGATTGGTGCTGAACACCGTTATAGTTCGGTCGAAAAAGAATGCCTAGCTCTTATGTTTGCTGTTCAGAAGACTCGGTATTACATCATTGGCCAAACTATTCATGTCATATTCCGAGTTAATCCTCTTCGGGTACTGATGAAGAAGCCTAGCACACTTAATTCTCGACTGGCTACATGGGCTATTTTGTTAGCCCAATATGACATGGTATATATTCCTCAAAAATCTGTCAAAGGTCAAGCACTGGCGGATTTCTTAGCAGCTCATCCTGTTCCAGAGACATCTAAACTCTATGATGAAATTCCAGACGAGACTTTAGAATCTAATACAATCTCCAAAGAATTTCCTACTTGGCGCCTATTCTTTGATAGTGCATCCAGGATTGGACCCAATGGTGCCATTGTCGCAGGAGTTAGAGTTGTCCTTGTTTCTCCAGACGGATCAGCTATTCAAAGAGCATGCTCCTTATATGAGCCTTGCTCCAACAACGTGGTAGAATATAATGCTCTACTCATCAGCCTTCAGCTAGCCAAACAATTGGACGTCGAATATCTTGAAGTTTATGGCGACTCCAAGCTGGTTGTTAACCAAGTTAGAGGAACTTATGAAGTTCACAATCAAGATCTAGTGCCTTACTATGAAGCGGCAATCAATATGGCTACATCATTCACAGCCTTCTTCATCGAATATGTCCGACGAGCTTGCAATACCGAGGCCGACGCTTTGGCCAATCTTGCAGCTGCCTTAGCCATCCCTATCAAAAGACAGTAGGTGGTGGTCATCTCTAATCGAGAATTGTTCTGCGTCAAAAACAATCGTAATATTGAGTTCAGTAATCTTACTGAAGCCAATGTTATTGGTGAAGATTAGAGAGCTCCTTTCATCGACTTCGTAGTTCATGACATACTCCCTGAAGATCCCAAGGAGGCTACGAGTATTCGTCGGCGGTCTCTACGATTCTACTACAATCAGACCACTAAAACTCTCTACCGACGGACTTATGACGGCCTACTCTTGCGCTGTCTTGCTGGTGATAAAGCGAAGCAAGTATTGCGTGAAGCTCACAACGGTGTTTTTGGAGCACATCAACCCGGTCCTAAACTACAGGATCGTATCCAACGCATGGGTTACTATTGGCCCTATATGGTATCTGATGCCATCGAATATGCAAGAAAATGTTGAGCTTGCCAAATCCATGCAGATCTTATTCATCAACCGTCGGAATTCCTTCATCCGACTGCTGCTTCCTGGCCTTTTGAAGCTTGGGGCATGGACATCATAGGTCCCATCAATCCTCCTTCTTCTGGGGACATCGGTTCATACTGGCAATAACCGACTACTTCTCTAAATGGGCCGAAGCTATACCATTGGCTGAAGTCAAGACCAGCAGTGTCATCAACTTCGTCAAACACCATATCATCTATCGATTTGGTGTACCTCGACGAATTATCTATGACAACGGACCTCAGTTCATCACCCAAAAGTTTACAAGGTTCTGTGACGATCATCGGATTGACAATGTCGCTTCGACAGCTTACAATCCTGCTGCTAGTGGCTTAGCTGAAGCTTTCAACAAGACTATCATCAAGCTCCTCAAGAAGTTTGTATCCACTAACAAACAAAACTGGAGTAAAAAGCTTGGGGAATGTCTTTGGGCCTACCGTACTACGGTTCGCAACCCTAAAGGCTGTACACCCTTCTCTTTAGTGTACGGCTGTGAAGCAGTTCTACCCCTGGAACTTCAGATCCCATCTCTAAGGATTGCCATCGCCAATGAGCTCACTACAGAGAACAACGATCTTCTCCGACTCCAAGAAGTAGAAGCGCTCAATGAGAAGCGGTTAATGGCTCAACAGCATATTGAGTTATACCAAGCCTGCATCTCAAAGACTTTCAACTGCAAAGTTAAGGTCCGAGCCTTTCAGAAAGGAGAGCCCGTTCTAACAGTCAGGCGTCCTATGACTATGACTCACTCGAGCAAAGGCAAGTTTGATGCAAAGTGGGAAGGGCCATATATCGTGAGCAAAGTCTTCTCAAATGGAGCTTATCAACTCACAGAGCTAGATGGTCGAGTTGCAATGATGCCTATCAATGGCAAGTTCCTCAAAAAGTATTATGTATAAATGTGAAAGACATTGCTTGTAATCATCAGACAAGTTCATAAATAAAATTCAATTTTATTTCATCATGAATGATAGTACATAATATCAAGGAAGGTCACTATCATCTTTCTCAAAATTGGGACGCGGGCCACTGTCGTCCTTATTGAAGACATGATCAGCAAAAGAGCTGAGAATACTCTTGCTCGAACCCACCAGGAATTTGCAAGCAGCCATCCTCATGGCTTCTTCTTCTTCAGTCTTCCCTGGTTCAAGAAGGAAGTCCAAGATGTCCTTTAACGGCTTGGGTGCAGACGAACCTTCGTCCTCTGTTATCTGCTTTGGCTGAGCCGGTTCGAGTAGATATTCCTCAGTACCCGCTTCCACCTTCGAGGCAATCTTAGCCTTCTTGGATGCATCTCCAGACGACATTTTTATATTGAAAAGTGAAAGTGACCATCCCATCTAATTTTTTGTCCTATTTATAGACAGAGATTCGTAAGACAATGAAGAGACACATTCATCATTTGACGGTTCACCCGTTCATCATCTGACGGTTCACCCGACGGTTCGTACGTTCATCATAATCATTCATTCGACGGTTCATCCGTTCATTACATCCATCCGACGGTTCGTCCGTTCGTTACATCCATCTTACGGTTCGTCTGTTCATCATATTCATCTGACGGTCCACCCGTTCATTCAATTTATTTGACGATTTATTCGTTCATCCCGACGATTCATTTCGTTCATTCATTTCGACGAATCATCCATTTCGTTCATATCAGCAACTTATCATCTTTGATTAAGTTGTCCACTAAAATAATGATATTCAATAAAATATATTTGCCACGTCCATATTACCTCTGAGCAGATATAATTGAATATAATTATTTGCCAAAATCAAGAAATATATCATGTCCTGCACCTCTGAATATATTTTCTATCGTTATTATTTATATCTGAATAAGATATGCAATGAATAATAGAGCCACCAAGAAAAATGTCTTTTTATTGATTGATCAAAAATTTGAAAGACATTACAACATTACATATCATAAAAAGATTGAAGATACAAAAGTCTTTCTTATTCTGCCGGCGGAGTCATCAAGTTGGTCATCTGCTGCTTTAAAGATTGCAGCCGCTCCTCACGAGATTCCATCACTCGCTTCCTAGCTTCCTCCATCCCAGACTTGTCGTCAAAAGATGGCATGGTCACTATTCTGCGAGCGATTTCTTCTTGATGAGTTGCGACGTACTCATCTCTCTCCTGAGTCAGAACATTCAGCTGTTGAACTGCAGCCTGGTGTTGTGTAGCCTCGTCCTCCAGAGCAAGCTGAACAAGTCTCAGCTCTTCTTTAAGACGGGCAAATTCTGATTGCAGCTCAGCAACCTTCCTCTCATTCTCGTCAGCAACAGATGCCACTATTTCCACTTGGGCATTATACTCAGCAGACTTGGTAGTGAAAGCATCCAAGAGAATTTGGAAATTAACTTTCTCAACCGCAGCCTCTTGAGACATCTTTTCAAATTCAGCCTACACCAAGGGTTCCACCTCTTCCCTATTAAGCTCTTTGTAGGTCCTGACCGATGCCTCCAGCTCATTTAGTACATGTTCAAAAAAAACAGCCTGAGCTTCGTCGCCTTGATGACGGATGGCATCGATAAAATAGGAGGTTGGACCTCTGACAGTGGAGAAACCAGCATCTTCTTTTTCGATCACCCTATCTACTAAGGGTTTCAAAGACTTAAAGAAAAGGTTGCTGAAAGAGCTGATAATAAAACGGTTGGTAGCCAGAGCACCCGGAGTAGCAGCTACTCCCATAGACGTTGAAGCAGCAGCAGGTGTCTTTGAAGATAAACGTTCAGCTTCTTCCCTTTGAGTAGACGGCTCTCTAGACAGAGGAGCCATCGTAGAGCTAGTTGCTCCTCCCAGATGCTCTTCTGCAAAATCAAATGAACCTTATCATTGATTGTTGTTGTCATTAACAACTAATTGAAAAGGATCAAAAGATCGAAGGTAATCTTACCATGACTTACCCCAGTAACAAGCCTTTCATCTGTTGGCACAGATTCCAATCTAGCAGAGGTAGCCTCAGACATTATTGCCTGGCTACTTCCGGCCTCAGAACCACCCGAAAAATGTCAGCTACCGCTAGCGATAGCCGTTACTGGCACCATGTCTGTGCATACGGGAGGAACCGGAGAAGATTCAAGTTCTGCATGGATAAAAATATAGATGTCAACTATTTGAATCTATGAAAAGAAGGTAGATAAAATCATTTAATATCTTTTGGATCAGCAGTAGTAGTTTCAACAGATGCTACTTCTACATTCGTATTCTTTTCCGGAGACATATACACCTCAACATCCTCTTCAGGATGTAGTGTGTCATCTACGGCTTCGGGAGACATGTGGACATCATTGCCCTCTTCGGGATTTAATGTATCATCAACATCTTTTGTTGCTGTATCTTCATTACTTATGCTATCTTCTGGAGCTTCCTCGCTGGCAGTTGCGGCAGCAGCTTGATCGATATCGTCCTGCAGACCGAAGTCGCAATCATTTAGAGCTTCAATCATTAGGCGATCTTCTTCTTCACGGAGCGCTCCCGGTGTAGCAGGAATCTGAGTAGCTCTCACCGCAAGAGAAGGAGATCGCGAAACTTTATCATCTTTCTGCTCAGATGTATCTCTCTGCTCAGCTGCATCTCTCAGCTCAGCTTCATCCCTCTGTTCAGCTTCATCCCTCTGCTCAACCTCGTCCCTTTGCTCTGGAGAAGGAGTCTCCTGCCTAAGCTCGGGGGCAGGTATAGGGGATGACATGGTTATTCCAGCTATAGCACTGGCCACCACCGAGGACAAGATTTGTCTCAGAGGGGTGATCACCCTCTTTCTTCTTCTGACGGCCAGTTTCTTTCTATGAAGAGGTCTCTCTGGACTCTCCACATCTACTACATCGACCTGCCTTGGAAGAGAGGTCGGCGTGGTCGCTTCTTCTCTTTGGGTCGACTCGGCCATTTGCCGAGACTGTGACCTGGTGGTGACCTTCTCTGATGGGTCTAAGATAAGTTTCTTCTTTGCAACCGGAGTAGAAGGTTCATTAATCCTTCTCTTTCTCTCCTTGGTTGGAGATTTGACCACTTTCAAGGAAACTCACAGTGGTTCATTGACCTCCTCAGGGAAGTTAGCTTCCCTTGAGGCTTCCAATGGATCATCCACTGTCTCATACTGCTCGTCATTTCCTGGAGCTAGCATAACAGTTGCTCCATTCTTCAAATGCGTCGCCGTCGCGAAGCTATCTACAAGGTTGAAGTTTTCGGCGAATATATTCGCTGCTGTGTAAAAAAGCGAATATATGTATAATATTCTGGGGCCGTGATCACTCTTGGTCGGCATCGAGAACATTGCACTTGTGTCTCGAGCATTGTAATAAGCCCATCCTCTGGTGCCATCAATCAGATACCCCTTTCCTTGTAGGCAAGTTATAGCATTGCTTACGTGGAACTGGTCATAGCCAAATTGACGAACAAAGCGGCTTGGCAGATATGGTTCCAAGAAACATTCATCTTCAAATCTATACACCAAATGCGACGGCCTAATCATTCTCAACCAATCAAATGCTGCCCGACCCAACGGCTGTCTCCCAAGGTCAACTAGATTTGTCGACATATGTTCATAGCCAGTTGGAGGGACAATGCAGTAAAAATTCTATCCCTTTCCAAGGTTCAAGTCACGTCTGCAATCTTTCAGACTAGTGTATATCCACTTGCTCCGGGAGAATCTTTGCAGATAGCTACCGCCGACTGCTCCCATGTCAGGGTTCATCAATGACGGATGGTGCAGAAGTAACCATCCGAACAAATAGGTGTAAGGCAACTCCAGCGGAGGAAAATTCCCCTTCTCTTCCTTCCATTTGAGCATAGATTCAACATAAAGACGAAGACCTGCGTTCACTCTACAGGTCATCGCCGACAGCAGATCCATCCGGTAGCCAAAGACTAACCGGACAGCAGCAAAGAGCACGCTGCGGTGAAAGCGATCCACGGCGCTTGCTCCCGGGACGACGAATCGACGGAGCCAATATGTCAGGAAACCCGCCAGCTGGGCTTCCCTTGACATAGGCCTGTAGCCCATTCTCGTAAAACTCTCAATAACATCTCCGGTCTTGAATAGAGGGTATTGAAGTTCGTCATTAACTTTGATGTCCATTTTCTTGTTTTCTTCCATCAATCTTATCACTTCACTGTGGCTGAGGGGTTGGAAGAAGGTCGGGTTGCACGTATCATGATCCTTGGTTTTGTTCTCGATGATGTGATTAAGGAAAAGATAACACTACTAAAATAACCCCTTTTAGCGACGTCAGAGTACGTCGCTAAAAAGGGCAAATACGTCGCTAATTTCTATTAGCGATGTATTTAGCGACGAAAAATGGATGTCGCTTATAGGCTTGTCGCAGATTACAATTTGGTCGCAATTCGTCGCTAGTTGCGACGTCACTTCTAGGATCACTAGACGTCGCTAATATTAGCGACAGATAGCGACATCAGCATACGTCGCCAGTATAGCGACGTAGGGCGACCACTTAGCGACGTCGTAAACTTTACATATGATGACATGGCATGGCAGCCACGTCAACATACTAGCGACGTCTAGCGACAACGGTAGCGATGTTGGCTCTCAGGTGGTCATATACACGTCAGTATTATAGCGACGGATAGCGACGTTATGTTACTATTGTGCGACGTATAGCGACGTGTACTGGACGTCGCAAAATGTCGCAAAACGTCGCTATATGTCACAGATGTTATAAAAATAATTTGAAAAAAATAATTTGTATTTTTGTTATGCTGTGTGTCTGTGTTTACAGTGTGTGTGAAGTACAGTATTCGAACCATCGACAGTTTCGCTTATTGTTCTATGTTTTATCTTGGATAGAAAGAGCAACAGTTCAGGGTGCACTTCTCAGAGCTTTCTCTTCACGTCCTTCACCTTCTCGGGATCCTTTACGATGTCCCGAGAAAGTGAAGTACGTGAAAATGAAGCTCTCAGAAGTACACCCTGAACTGTTGCTCTTTCTATCCAAGATAAAACATACAACAGTAATCGAAACTGTCGATGGTTCCAAATACTGTATTTCACATTCACTATAAACACAGACACACATCATCACAAAAATACAAATTATATTTTTTTAAAATTTGGGCAGCACCTCCTTTGTATATCAGATCATCGCTTATAACCCAGCGTAGGTACATTTGTCATCCCCGTCGCAGATATCATCACAATTAACAGTCTCCTATCATAACAGTCTATAACTAATAGATGAATAACAGTCTCTCATGTATCATAACAGTCTACAACTAAATATCATAAATGTACTCAAGGAAAATACCAATAAATTAAATATCACAAACATACATGTCTAACAAACGTACATGTCCAACAAAGTCAAATAATAATGAAAATCAGTGTACAGAACGGTCAATGGGCCATAGGGCCAATAAATACAAAGATGATAAAAAAATATACTGGATCACTGAGGACCCCTGCCACGCATCTGGGATATAATGTAGTCATACTGCTCCTGGGTGAGCTGCACCGTAGGGGCAGTAGAAGGCTGTACAATGTCTAGAGTCGGCGCCGTCGATGGACCGGGAGGACGTATCTGCTCCAGCTCTCGCAGTCGCTCACCATAAACAGCAAGGGTACTCACCACCCTCTCAGTACTTGCCTCAAGCGAAGCCGAAACCTGAGTGAGTGAGGCAGACATGCTCCTCTACGATCCCTCCAGCTCGACTTGTCTACGCTCTGTGCGCTGTATTGACTCGGAGAGCGTGTGCAAGCTGGCAGCTGTAGCCTGATGCAGACTCATCAGCTCCTGTATACTGCGTTCGACTGCATCAAATCGTCCGGTGACGATCGGAGGGTCGGATCATCGCTCGACCGTATCAGAAATCTGCTGCTGCAATTTGCGACGCAGCTCTTCGATCTGACGATGAATATCCTCAGCTCGTGACGACGCCTGCGAAACCGAAGATTACACACTGACAGAGGGGGCCCGGGATGACTCCGAAGCCAAATACGCACCGTAGGATCCCGTACCGTAGTACGTACCCTTCTGAAGACCGCCAACGGTGGTCATCCAGAGCTCGTCCGGCGATGGAGCTGTAGGCGGCTGGGAGGAAGTACCAGCCCCTCCCTCTGCTTGCGCACTAGCAGCAGCAGCCGCCTCCTCCTGTAGCCGAACAAACTCGGCCTAGAACATGTTTGCTAACATGAAAGAGTTTGCTAAAGTCTATATTGATATCTATTTTTCCTGTTTTCTAAATTTTAGTAAATTAATATAAAGAATAGAACGTACATATGCCTGCGTCGCCCTCTCGTTAATGAACTCCCCAGCCCTCCGATGGGTGACCAGGAAGATGGTCACCATGTTCGGGTTACCTGTTAAAATATATTATCTATTATTAGTATTAAACATTCTATCGAACTATATATAAATTAATGTCCGTCATAGGAAACGTACCAGACGACAAAAATGCTCCGTCATCGGAATGGAGCCACCACACCACTTACCGACGCTCGACCGCGCCACCTTGGCCTTGTCAGACCGCTCCTGGTACTTGGGCTTGCTGAATCTAGCCTTCATCGCAGCCCACTGCTCTGGCGTGATCCAACCAAGGATCGGCTGTCCGGAGCGATCATGAGACTTCTGGTCGTGGATCGCATCACGGATGAGATTGGCTGCGATGGCAGAAAATTGGTCCTCGATCCTCGCCGCCCGGTGTGGTGGATAGAAATAGGTCCTCTACAAGAAGTAAAAAAAAGTTGTATAATATACACAAATGATTATTAAAATTTAAAAATAAACAAATTTTTTACCTTGAAGTGGGCGAACCAAAAGGCCTTCCTATCTGCGGGAGCATCTGAGTAGCTAATCCAAGGCCCACCATAGTTCTGCCTCAGAAATACCCCCAGCTGTCTCTGTACTGCAGAAGGCCGATATCTATAAAATAATAATTTTCATGAATATATATGTACATATAATCATTTGAGAAATATATATTAATTAATTAACTTACTTCATAGGCCCGTCCGTCCAAATCTCCATACGCGTCTCGCCCGGGGGAGCGCATGGAGGGTCGCTCTTACCTCCTGCCTGGACAGGATCAGTCTGATCGTCGTCCTCCATATGCTCGGCGTCGGCTCCCCCCATGGAGCCGTCGGCAAAAAGAATGCTGGACAGGGGATAAGGGATGCTGGACGCGGGATCAGAAAGGCTTGACGACGAGGGAGGAGTCGCCAACCTGCTGGAACTGCCCTGTCCCGGTAATAGACCGAGAACATAACGGTACAATGGTGTACTCGGAGATGAGGATGAGGGTACGGAATCTCCATCCCCAGCCCGAGGCTGATGGGACTGCCTAATATAAAAGCCTCCGCGTCGTCCAGATGGTCTAGTCATACCTGATAATAACATATGACAATAAAACAAAAAAAACATATTTATATGATAGACATCACAGATTTTTGAAAAATATCATAGTCACGAATAAAAGTGTCAATAAAGTGTCACTGAAGTGTCACAGATTTATATGATAGAAGTGTCACTAAAGTGTCAAATATGATGATAAAACAAACGTACAGATTTAATCCTCTTCTGAAAATTCATCTAGTTCGTTTAGCTCATCTGCTTCTTCTTCTTCTTCTTCTTCTTCTTCTTCTTCTTCTTCTTCTTCTTCTTCTTCTTTCTTCTCTACATCTTCACTTTCATCTGCATCTTCCTCTTCATATAATTCTACTTCTTCTACACAATAAAATGTGTAATGAAGAACTTCCGTCATGTCCACTTCTATAATATTTGTTACAAGAGGTAGTTCATCCTCTTGATAAGCTATATCGTCAACCTCAAAGGTATTTCTAGCTTTGGTCTTGCATACTGCCCACCAGTCCGACCTTGTTGTTCCCCGTTTAGGATAACTTGTGAAGTACACGAGCTGAGCTTGAATTGATAGGACAAATGGTTCATAGGCTTGATATCGACGCCGATAGTTTATATCAACAAGACTGTGCTTGTCTACTTTCCAACCTTGACCTTCAATCGGATCGAACCAATCACACCTGAATAACACAATCTTAGCAGGCTCTATTCCATAACTATATGTCAGCTCCACGATCTCCTGTAGCACGCCATAGAAATCGTTGCCCGTATCAACATCTTTGTAGTTCGAAGATCTGATACACAAACAGCTATTTTTGGTGGAGTCGAGATCCACAAAGTTGTCTCTGATCGGACAAGTTGTTGACTTGAACCTAAACCCATTAACACAGTAGCTTGGCCATATTTTTGCAGCATAAATTGGTCCCTTGGCTAGCGTTCTAATAGACTTATTCTTAAGTCTTGCGTATGGACGATCGACCTAAATACCATGAAAGAAGCAATTAAGCTCATTCTCAATCAAGTGCATATACAGAAAGGTAATTACAGAGTTCTCAAGTCTTACATATGCACTCAACCATGATGGAAAATAATGCCTTATTTCTTGTTCTTGTTCTTCTTCTGTTATGTGTGGCCTACCTGACCTCACATCATCATTAAATATGCTGAAAACAACATCGTTCAATTAATGTAATAGTATAATAATCAACACTATTAAAATAATATAGACATATTAATTACTTACCCCTCCAGTTTCTCTACTTCCTCCTCGTCGCAGTTGAGTAATACATACACCTGAGCAGCCCTTAGCTCATCATCGTTCAGATATCTCTTCTTCATTTTACCCGATGGCTTTCCTGGAGCATTGAATACCTTCAGTATTGTATCATTACTTTTATGATCTCCGTCGTCGTTTCTGGAAGCTCTCGTTCTATTAGTTGCAACATGAGGCTTGAAATACATCGAACAAAAGTTTGTAATCTCCTCGAGAACATAGGCTTCACAAATAGAACCCTCGACCCGTGCCTTATTTCACCTTTCTATTTAGGTGATTCAAATGTCGCTCGAACGGGTACATCTATCAATATTCGACGGGTCCACCAACACGTGCCTCATAGGATAGATGAATCGGTAAATGCTCCATAGAGTCGAAGAATCCAGGAGGAAACACCCTCTAGCTTGTACAGTGTTACCGCAATGTCCTTCTCTTACTTTTCTAGACGATCAACGAGCAATTTCTTAGAACAAAGATCCCTGAAGAATATGCTAAGCTCCGATGGATCCCAAACTGCCTGCGGTAAGAATTCCCGAAATGCAATCGGAATTAACCTCTCCATGAATACGTGACAGTCGTGGCTCTTCATACACGTCAATTTGTTTTCCTTCGGATCGACAAATCTTCTCAGATTTGACACATATTCGTCTGAAAATTTTAGGCCCTGGATCCATCGACAAAGTCTCACTTTATCCTCCTTGTCCAGCGAGAAAATTGACTTCGGCAGGAACTGTTTTCCATTCTGCTCTATCAAATACAACCCAGGGCGTTTGCATATTTATTCTACGTCCAACCTGGCCTTGGGATTGTCTTTCATTTTTTCCTTTACGTCTATCACAGTATTAATTATGTTATCAAACACATTCTTCTCAATATGCATGATATCAAGATTATGTCTGATCAGATTGGTACTCCAGTATGGCAGATCCCAGAATATGCTCCTCTTTGTCCAGTTATGATCTCTACCAAATCCATCGCACTTGTACCCAGTTGTAGGATCTTCGATAGCACTTGGAAAATCTTTAACCTCCTCCCATATCGTGGCTCCGCACTACCTTAGCGGTGGATCACCCTTCTCTACAACGCCGGCACGGAATACATTCATGTTCCTTCTGAACGAATGATCTTTTAGCAGAAATTGCCGATGACAATAAAAAAAACACGGTTTTCCTCCGTGTTTCAAGCGGAAAGCCTTACTACGGTCCATGCAATACGGACATGAGAGACGGCCATGAGTGCTCCATCCAGATAACATTCCGTAGGCCGGAAAGTCATTGATGGTCCACACAAGGATTGCCTTCATCTGAAAATTCTGCTTCCTGGAAACATCGTACGTGTTAGCGCCTACTTCCCATAACTGATTCAACTCATCTATCAAAGGCTGTAAGTACACATCAATGTTCCTCTTGGGATTGTTCGGACCAGGAATTATAACGGTTAGAAACATGTACTGAGTCTTCATGCACATCCAAGGCGGTAGGTTATACGGAGTGACAATCACAGGCCAGCACGAATACTGGGATTCCGAAAGACCAAAAGGAGTAAAACGTCAGAAGATAGTCCCAACCTGATATTACGCGGATCTGAAGCAAAATCAGGATACACTCGATCAAAGTGCTTCCACGCTTCTCCATCGGATGGGTGATCCAACACTCCTTCAATCTGTTCTCGCATATGCCAACTCATATTTTCGGCCGTCTCTTTCACCATAAATAATCTTTGCAACCGCGACATTAAAGGCAAGTAGTGCATTGAATCGGTCGGTCTTCTTGTACCGGTAGACCTTCATGTACTAGTTGTCTTATAGCGATCAGCACCACAAAATCTGTACACATCTGCGTCCTTGTCGTCTTTATAGTACAACATGCACCCATTGCGACAAGAATCAATTTTCTCGTATCCCATCCAGAGCGATCTCACCATCCTCTTAGACCGGTAGAAGTCTTTAGGCAACTTAGCACCCGCCGGCAAGATCTCTATAATCAACTCCAACACTCGGTTGTAGCATTCTTGCGACATGTTAAAATCTGACTTAATGCTCAACATTCTTGTAACCACCTCCAACGGTGAATGATCCTCACAACCAGGATACAATGGAGTCCTTGCATTTTTCAGCAACTCCATGAACTGTGCAGCATCGGCGTTCGGTGCCTCCTCAGGTGCATCATAAACGAAACTAGGCCCCGCAGTATCGAAAACCATGTTCATGCACCCGTCATCGTATGCATGATTATCTGAAACAAAATTAGGTCCCGCATGCATATACGGCTCAACATAAGGCTCCGGCTCTGATGCTAAAGACACAAGTTCTCCGTGTGCGGTCCACTGATAGTAATTAGGCGTGAAACCCCTCGGGTATAAATGATATGTCACTTCCACTTCTGGATAATATTTCACGTTATGACATTTCACACACAGACACTTAATTTTGGTGTCGTCCATGTACTGAGGGAACGCCTTAGCAAACTGCAGGAACTGCTCTACTCCTGCTATGTATTCATCCCGCACACCACACATATCATCAGGACGACGATTGTATATCCATGAACGATTCCGCAAGTAGTAATTCATATCCATTTGAAAATAATTTTGCAAAGATGGACACACATTATCCAACAGGCACAAATTCGTATATATGTCTTATTATGGGACACACATTAGTAGCGGACAGTTACTAATAATAATAATATGCAATCTAGGTCAAACTAGGTTTTACTAAGTCAAACAAAGTCAAACAAGGTCAAGCTAAGTCAAACAAAGTCAAACAAGGTCAAACTAGGTCAAGGGTTGACCTATAGTTGACTTTGTCAACTCTTAGTCCAATCTAGGTCAGATGTTGACTCTACTTTGACTTTCAGTCAAAATAGTCAACCTTGGTCAAACAAGGTAAAATCTAAGTCAAATATCCTATTTCTAGTCATTATCTACAAAGGTACCATTTACCTTATCGCTATTGGTATCCCAATACCAATACCTTAAGTTGGTACCCTTTACCTTATCGCTATTGGTATCCCAATACCAATACCGCGGTAACATGGTTGGTACATTAAGGGTCTTTGACAAGATGACATATTATGAAAAGATATATCCTTATATATAGTTCTCCTACGAATTTTCTTTAACATTACGTAGGAGAACTATAAGGATATATCTGTTCACAACATGTCACCTCCTCAAAGACCCTTAATGTGACAACCATGTCACCCTTTCAGTCATATCCCTGAGCTACGATGCATCTGCAGGCATTTAACATATCACGGTTTATAAAAATAACTAATAAATCTCTATCCTAACTAATAAATTAATATCCTACTTTAACATCTAATAACTCTCATATTCCTGCAGCTACGATGCAGTTGTAGGCAGTTCTTTCTAACATAAACTAATATCCTAATCTAAACTAACCATTTAACTGAAACTAATATCTAAACAATGCTAATCATGAACTATACACTACTACCTAACATTCATATGAACTATCTATCTCAAACTCTCTATCATAACTAATAAATTAATATCCTACTTTAACATCTAATAACTCTCATATTTCTGTAACTGAAAGGCAAAACCATGGTATATACATGGTTTAAAGTATCGGCCAATATCGATCCGATACGGCCGATACCGATACGGTTTGGCATGTTCCGATCCGATACTGACCGATACCAAATATTGACCGATACCGACATTGGGGGTCTTTGTTCCGGTCAATTCGGCAAAACCAATCGGTAAGGGTGACTACTATTTCATATAATTTTAAAACTACAAAGAAATAACGCTGAAATACTTAAAATTATGCCTAAATGTATAAAATATATGTTTTTAAATATAAATAATTTATTAATAATTATTTGTTTTTCGATACCAAAGTCCGATACTCCGATACGATACCGCCGATACTACCGATATCGCCGATACCAATACTCATAGGAATAGTCCGATACCGATTCCGGTACCGATATTGTGAACCTTGGGTATATATCGTCAACATTTCAGATTCTTAAAATGAATTTCAAATGGATTTTTGATTGTATATATATGTGTATTTGTGTGTATATACATTTTTTTTTTTTTGTGTATATACATTGTATACATATATATTTATATATGTATTTTTGTGTGTATGTAAGTGTGTGAGTATATATATACATGTATATATGTAGATATGTGTATTTATATATATAGGTATATACGTATGTATTGTGTATGTGTGTGTCATGTGTCCTGTGTCATGTGTCACAGAGTCGTGTCCGAAATAGGGTTAGGGTCCTGTCCCCTGCCCCCTCCCCCTACCCCTGCCCCCTCCCCCCTATAGGGTATCCTATTACCATAGACTAATTTAGGACACTCTTAAGATACTAGGATATCTAACTATCCTAGGATACCAAATTCTAGCCAAGATACTAACTTAGGGTACTAACTTCTAGCCCATATCCTAATATCCTAGGCTATAACCAAGGGGACACAGATATAGGTTAAGATATTTACATATACTATATCCTAGGCTATAACCAAGATACTAACTTAGGGTACTAACTTCTAGCCCATATCCTAATATCCTAGGCTATAACCAAGGGGACACATATATAGGTTAAGATATTCACACAACTACCTATATATATATATATATATATATATATATATATATATATATATATATATATATATATATATATATATAGGTTAAGATATTTACACATACTAGGCTATAACCAAGGGGACACAATATATACATTCAACAAGTTATGCATTTATATACTAGAGAGATAGAGAGTGTATAGTGTCAAGTGTGCATATACTACATACATATATAGGTTAAGATATTTACATATACTAGGCTATAACCAAGGGGACACAATATATACATTCAACAAGTTATGCATTTATATACTAGAGAGATAGAGAGTGTATAGTGTCAAGTGTGCATATACAAGTGTCATGTGTGCATATACAAGTGTCATGTGTGCATATACAAGTGTCATGTGTGTACGTGTCTCCCAAACCAAACTCGTGTCCAAATACTCGACACAATGTGTCCAAAAACAAACCAAACTCAACACATCCAAAACTGGACACGAATCCAATGGGCACGAGTCTTTGGGGATACGAATCAAATAGGCACGAGTCTTTGGGGACACGATGTGTGTCCGTGTGTGTGTATGTGTGTCCGTGGGAGAGGAGGAGGAGGAGGGAGAGGATTTAGGTTAGGGTTTACCTGAGGTAGAGGAGGAGGAGCTCGGGATTGGGGGAGGAGGAGCTCGAGGAGGAGGATCTCGAGGAGGAGGAGCTCGTCGGAGGGGGAGGGAGTCGCCGGGGGGGAGGGGGTCGTCGGGGGTGGGAGGGCACTGACCGAGGGGGAGGGAGTTACCGGGGGGGGGAATTAGAATTTTCGAGCGAGAGTGCGGGGGAAAGAAGGAAACGGTGTGCCCTAAGTAAAAAAATTAGCGACGTCAAGTGTTACAGTCGCTAAACATCGCAAAATTGGCAACATATGCTAATAATATGTCACTGAACGTCGCTATTCAGCGACGTAGTAAACTCCTGTCGCGGAACGTTGCTAGGCAGCGACGTTTTGCGACGTGTATATAAAGCTGTCGCTATATTTCATAACTAGCGACGTCATTTCTTGACGTCGCTAATTTACGTCGCTATTAGATGATATTTTAGTAGTGTAAGGCAACAACTTTGATGAGTAACAAGTGCCGGAAGAACCGCTCTTATAGTACATGGAGCAAATTTTGTAGTGGCACAATAGTTCTTTAAAAATGGCCACCATCTCTGCATTCTCTCGACGTAGTCTGTCTAACTCGTCGTTTGTTGGAACATATTCCTCATAAGGGAAGTCTTCCGTTGGTAAGCACGAGATATATTTCATCTCATGAAGGGCTAATCCAATCTCCCCGCAGGGTGTCATGAATGTCCCTGTCCTATAATTATACCTCTCTGCCAAGGCCAGAAACAGATGAGGGTTGGGGAGGAATCCATATACGGTAGCGTATACCGTCTGATATAGCTCGATCTCTTTGAGCTTGCACTCTTCGAACTGAACTAATATCCAATTGGTTATGCAGTTCCATCTTTTGTTGTCTGGGTTCACCAGACCTGTCAATCGGATGTCCTGATTCGGGTATCTGCCCTCAACCTTTGCATATTCATTAGCAAAGATCGGCATCCTTACCGGCAGCAGCAGAGAAGAGTTCTCTAGAGGGATGCAGCCAGACTTCAATCCTCTGAGCAAGGTGCTATGACGCTCTGAGGAGCTATAGAACATAACCCTGTTATTTGGTCCTTTCTTTACACAAATATTTCCTGTCCTTGCTTGCTGGAGGGGGATAATATCCCAGTCCATTCTCCTGGGATGGCTTGCATGGGCATAGCGGGCTAGAGGGAGACATCTGGCAATGTCCGGTAACAATATTATTTTCTCCTTTCTCTGGAAGAGTCTCTGCTCAATACGGGGTTTCGGCTGAGAACTCTTGTCAATAGCTTCGCCAAATAAGAACAGGGGTTTCTTATGAGTAATGGCATCGGTAGTCTGCAGAGGCTGCCCATTCATCAGACTCAATAAAGTCTCATTGTCCTATGCTACCAAGATGGCTTGACGGGAGGATGGCAGAGCATATTGGAGAAATAGTACATGGGACAAATCTTCCTTAAACTCTGGTTCAGCAAGGGACCCTACAAAGATTTCATACTCTGGGTCCTCTCTGATGTTAACTGCATCAAACAGAAAGACGGAATTCAGTACAAGTAAAATCAAAGATTCTGTCCAAAAAATCAGCAGATTGCGCAAACATTAGATTGTGCTGTCTGTAAAGCATCATATTGCACAACAACAGCTTCTATGTACAAACTGTCCAGTGGTGCCAACTCATCCACTTGTGCAAGCCATCAGATTGTACTGAATAACTTGCGCAAAGCAGCAGTTTGCGCTGGACAGCCTTGCGCAAATCAGCAGATTACGCTGACTTTTGCCAGCGCTTTTCAACCGATTGCACAAGAAAGTAGCCCTCATAAAAATAAAAACTATTGGGTTTGTGCATTCGAAACCCTAAACAGGACGGCACAGTATAACCAAATCTCTAAAAAGAGATAGGTTTGAGGACTCAATCATGCCGAAGAACCCTAAAAAGGGTTTTCAATCGAGTGACTACCTTGCAAAGCTGGGTGACCAACTTCGTGTTGCGAAATGTGCGGCGCAGCACGAGTCAAAGACTCGGCGGAGGCTTTGCCCTTGTCGGCGACGGAACGCTTCGGAGCCATTTGAAGTCGACGGAGAGAGTCGGAGTAGGCTCAAGAATTTTTCTCTCTTAAGCAAAGTAAAAACAAGTAAAGAATAACAAGAAGAACAAAGAGAACTATTTATAGTTTTTTCGAGAGCAAAGGTCGCCTCAGATTGCGCCGAAGAAATGGGAGCTAACTCCTCCAATTGCGCAGACAGAGCATTACTTGCGCAACTTGATTTTCAAATCAAAATTTAAAGTATTTCGAAGCTTTAACTATTTTCAAACTTTGAAAACTTTGAAGGGGGTCTTGTAGGACCTAAAAATCAAGTTGCACCCATCAAAGAAGTCATAAAAATCAAATTATGCATCCTTCACGTGAACTGTGCAGGAGACAGATTGCGCAACAACTCGATTACGCAGGCTGAACTGCGCACTCATCCAAGTGCACAAGCTGACGTGGCCTCGTCATCATTACCTGACAGAGAATCAGATCTTCTGACAACTGACAGCACAGAGAACGAGGAAACTGTTTGTTTATCGTGCAGCACAGCGCTCGAGGACAGCTGTACATGCAGCGCAATCGGCCAGACTCTCTGCAGCGCGGTCCATCCCAGCGCGGTCCATCCCAGCGCAATCTGAAGCTAGCACAATTCAGGTGGCGCAATTCATCAAGATAACTGACAATGTACACGTGGCCTTCATGCCATCAATTACTCACCATGCGGCAACCATCTGTACACGATCAAGCGTATTTCAATCAAATAATGCCACGCGTCACATACAGATGGTCCACGATCGAGTAACTGCCTGCGCAGTTCATTGCTTGCACAATCCAAAGTCTGCGCAGTCCAGCCTGCGCAAGTCAGAATAACTAAAAGTTAGTTATTTCTAGAACTCTATAAATAGAGTTTCAAGTCTTCATTATCACACACACATAGAGATCAGAAATCATCACCGGAGATCAGGAGTTCTTGCCAAAGTGCTGCTGCAATCTTCAGAGGCTACCGTCTTCAAAGTTCACATCGTCCAAGGGATAAAGCGATCGTCTTCAGATCGGATTCCTATAGTTGTACTTTTCCAGAATTCTTGTAATCTTCTTACAAAGTTTGTGAAATAAAGATCAACTTTTGTTTTTGCAAACAGATATGTGTAGAAAGGGGGGGTATAATTCTGCTGTAGGGAGGGGGTGAGGGAGTGTGAGTATGGCGGTGGTGTTGTGTGTTTTAAAAATATGGAGAGAGAGAGAGAAGTGATGTTGATAGTTTGTGTGTGTGTATTTAATTTATAGAAAGAGAGTATGGTTTGTGTGTTTGGTGTTTTGTAGGATTAATAGGTTATTGTGTGTGTGTTTGTATATTGTAGGGGAGATGCCATGTGGCTTGGGTTGGGTCATAATGGGTCGGGTTGGGTCACAATTGGGTTTAATTGGGTCCCGGTAATTAAACGACTTAAATTAGCCATTTATAATCATTGATAAATAAATAGTACACGGGGACTAAATTGGATAGGACAGAGGTGGCACGTGTGTAGTAGACTTAAAATGGTCCGCGTCCATAACTTGGGTCGACCAGTTTGGGTCAAATTGGTGTCTACAATACAAGTTGGAATTAAATGTGACTCGGTGGGGTAAATCGGGATTGGGTCAATTGTCCAGAAAGTTGTGCGATAAAAATGAAGCATAAGAGAGTGTGTCTGAGTGGGACACGAAGGTCATGGGTGTAGAGCGTCTCGAGTAGATCGTGCATGACAAGTTGGTCTAGAGAAAATGACTAGCCTTGTGCTCCTAATTTAAAAGTCACGGTAACGTGTCGATAATAATAAAAATAAAAGTAGGAAATTAATAACTTAGAAAATCATAATTAATTATATTAAATTCCTAATTAAATATGATTACTCTAATTAATTCTAATTAAATCTAATTAAATTCCAGAGAGCTTACACACCTCCATCAAGTACAACGACGTTCTTGTAAAATGCAAGAAACAAGTCGATATGAATATGACACACATGCAAACACAAAGGCATGTCAACACCGGTCGCATGCCTCATACTCACAAGGACACAACACATAGGTCTTTCCCTAACCAAGTGCATACACGAAAAGGTCCTCTCAAAAGTAAACACATTATACATGATGCTTTCTACTATCATCACCACAATACTCATGTAAAAACTCATAATCATACTAGGACCTCTCATACACTCTGTCACTCACCCTCCTCTAGACCTATCACACCTTTGGGGTGCCACTATTGTGGCTCCTTGGACACACTTCTTACTTTTGTCAAATGAGAAAATATGTTGATATGAGAATGTTTAAATGGGTTCCTAAAACTAACAATCAAAGACCCAAACATTCTTGGGTACCAAAGTCCTCATCTTCAACTTGCGTTGTAGGTGAACCCTCCGTCGCATGCTAAAAGCAAGTGGATCCTCTATAGCGGTTGCTCACGGCACATGACCAGTGATGCTTCACTCTTCGCAACGCTATCGATGAAGAAAGAAGGACATGTATCCTTCGACAACAATCTAAATGGGTATATCATAGGAAATGGTAACATTGGCTCCCCTCCTTATCCATGTATTAGAAATGTTTGCCTTGTTACAAATCTCAAGCACAACCTTCTTAGCATTAGTTATTTACGGATAATGGTTATGATATTAAGTTCGTTAAACACAAATGCTTCATCACCGATAGCACTAGTGGATCTACTGTGTATGAAGACATTAGAGAAAATAATATCTATGTTCTTTATCTTGTTGAAAGTACTAACAATGATAGGTGCTTAGTAGCAAAGAACGATGAAAGTTGGCTTTGGCATATGAGACTTGGGCATGCTAATATAGATACCATATCCCGACTCGCCACCAAGAAGCTTGTAAGAGGTCTTCCAAGCATCTCTTTCAAAAAGGATATGATATGCGAAGAATGTGAGAAAAGTAAGTTAACCAAATCTTCTTTCAAATCCATCAACTTCGTAAGTACTACTAGACCTCTTCAACTTATCCATATGGATCTATTTGGTTCTAGTAGAGTAGCTAGTCTTGGTGGTAAACTTTATGCATTTGTTTTAGTTGATAATTTTTTGAGATTTACGTGGGTCATATTTCTTGCAAACAAAAGTGATACATTTCGTGAATTTGTTGGTTTTTGTAAACGTGTTCAAAATGATAAAGTTATTATGATCAACAAAATTAGAAGTGATCATGGGAAAGAATTTGATAATGCCGATTTTAAAAGATTTTGTGAAAAGAACGGTTTTGGTCATAATTTTGCTTGTCCTAGAACTCCACAACAAAACGGAGTTGTGAAAAGAAAGAATAGAACCCTTGGCGATATGGCAAGGGTTATGTTAAACCAATATAAGCTTCCCCAATACTTTTGGGCAGAGGCCGTTAATACGACTTGTTATGTTATAAATAGGGTCTTAATTCGACCGATTTCTAAGAAAACTCCATATGAGCTTTGGTTTGACAAAATTTCTTCTATTGAATACTTTAAAGTTTTTGGATGCAAATATTTTATTTTGAACACCAAGGATAACCTAGGCAAATTCGAAGAAAAAGCCCATGAAGGTATTTTCCTTGGTTACTCAATACATAGTAAAGGATTTCGTATTTTCAACAAAAGAAGTCTTGTTGTCGAAGAGTCAATAAATGTCTCTTTTGATGAACTTAACTCTTCTATATCCTCCTCATCCGATGATGTTGATGACATCTCTTTTGGTTTGGAAAACTCTTCTCTTGGAGACACTTGTCCTTCTTCATCTAACAAAGAAATAGTGACCCCTCCAACCGAAGATTCTCAACCACTAGCGAATCCTCAAGAGGACCTCCCAAAAAAATGGAGATTTGTCCCACATCATCCTAAGGAGCTTATCATTGGTGATCCCTCTATCATCCTAAGGAGCTTATCATTGGTGATCCCTCTTCTCGTATTAGCACTAGATCCTCTACTCGTGATCGTTGTGCTAATGTGGCTTTTATTTCTCAAATAGAGCCTAAAAACATCAATGATGTCTTTAATGATGAATTTTGGATTATAGCAATGCAAGAAAAGCTAAACCAATTTGAGAGAAACAAGGTTTGGGAACTTGTCCCTAAACCCCACAACCACCCCATTATTGGGACAAAGTGGGTGTTTCGAAACAAACTTAATGAAGATGGGTTCGTCACTCGTAACAAAGCCCGATTGGTTGCTCAAGGCTATAACCAAGAGAAAGGTATTGACTACGATGAAACCTAAGCTCCGGTTGCTCGTCTTGAATTCATTCGCATGCTATGTGCTTTTGCTTGCTTTAATGATTTCAAACTCTTTCAAATGGATGTCAAAAGTGCATTTATAAACAGTATTATTAAGGAGGAAGTTTATGTTAAGCAACCTCCTGATTTTGAAGATTTTTATTTTCCTCATCATGTTTTCAAATTACACAAAGCCCTTTATGGCCTCAAACAAGCTCCTCATGCTTGATATGAGCATCTTAGTTCCTTTCTTATTTCTCATAAATTTTCTAAAGACAAAGTTGACACTACACTTTTTATTAAATCTCTTAACGGCACCCTTTTGTTAGTTCAAATTTATGTTGATGACATTATTTTTGGTTCCACTAATAATGCTCTTTGTATAGAATTTGCCACAGTAATGCAGGATGAATTTGAAATGAGCATGATGGAAGAACTATATTTCTTCCTGGGTCTGCAAATCAAGCAAGGTCCAAAAGGAACCTTCATCAATCAAGCCAAATATACAAAGGATCTTCTCAAACGTTTTGAACTTGACTCATCCAAATCAATGAGGACTCCTATGGCGACAACGACAAAACTTGATAATAATGAAGATGGTATCTCGGTCGACATTCGTAAGCATCGAGGTATGATCGGGAGCTTACTTTATTTAACTACTAGCCGTCCCGATATTATGTTTAGTGTTTGTCTTTGTGCACGATACCAAGTAAATCCAAAAGAATCTCATTTATGAGCCGTTAAGCGCATTTTTTCGGTATCTCAAAGGCACCATTAACATTGGACTTTGGTATCCGAAATCTTCATCCTTTGAGCTTATCGGTTACTCGGATGCGGACTTCGCCGGATGCAAAACCGACCGAAAAAGCACTAGTGGCACATGTCAATTCCTTGGAAAATTCTTGGTATCATGGTTTAGTAAGAAACAAAACTCTGTTGCTCTTTCCACCACTGAAGCCGAGTATATAGCGGCTGGTTGGTGTTGTGCACAAATTTTTTGGATGTCACAAACACTTGTTGATTATGGTATCTCTTCTACTTGTACCTCCATCAAATGTGGTAACACTAGCTCTATCAATCTCATGAAAAATTTGATTTGTCACTCAAGCACGAAGCACATTGAGATTAGACACCACTTTCTTCGTGACTATCAACAAAAGGGGGGCATTCATCTTAATTTTATTGATACTACTTATCAATTAGCGGACATCTTTACTAAACCCCTCCCGGAGGATCGGTTTGTATTTCTTTGCCAGAAGTTAGGCATTATTTATCTTGACTCCTAGTTTTTGTTCAGATGGCTACCGACGGAATACTTTGACATACTGTCGGTTTACCGATTTGCCTTCAAAATTACTTTCTGTAAACATTATCGGCATACCGTCGGCACCCAGCGATATTCTGCCGGCATTTCGTCTGCGGCAAAACGGGTATAGCAGCCAACTTTTCAACTCAAATGGGCCCCACCAAATCACTTCCTCTCCCATCACTATCTTTTCAAATCGCATTCCTTTATTCTCTCACCCCCACCTCATTAATTACCCCTTTCAACTCCTCCTATCAAATCAAATCCCTTCAATATTTATTTTCCTCTATCCTTTCAACTTCCTCTTTCATTTTTAAAACCCCCTCATTTATTACTCATTCATCTCTTTTCTAATACCCCCCTCCTCTATCTCTTCCTCTCCCACCGGTTTTTAAACCAACTTCTTCTTCTTCTTTTTTATCCTCCAAAACTCTTCATCCTCCTCTTAGCCCTTGCTATCTCCATGGCCCATGCCAAACGTCCACGCTCCTCCTCCGCCTCTTCCAATCCTTTCACGCCGGTGCCCTTACCAAATGCTGCATATGACCACAAGATCTTCAAATTCGGTCTTGATACGGACGCTTGGTTCTAGTATTTTGTCGAGCATGCTATTTACAAAGGGAAGGCGATCAACTGGAATCTCTTTCCCGGTCAACTCTCATTATTCGAATCCGCAGGCCTTTCGGCTCTTCTTCGTCGTCAAGTTCCCATTTATCCGGCGGCTGTTCGCCTCTTCTACTGCAACATTGTACCGGACTTGGCCAACAATGCACTTGAGACTCTTGTCAATGATCGCCACTTTTACCAAACCGCCCACGATATTGTCGAGATTCTCGAGATTCCTAATCGCAGGGACGCTCTACCCATTTTAGCCCGTCTGTATCCTACCGTTGAAGTCTCTTTCGACGAGTTTTGTGGCATTATCTGCAAAGGGCCTAACCCTCCAGCCATTCCTGCCATCTCCAAGCAGCTGGAGCCTTTCTACTACGAGCTGTATCGCATCATTTGCCATACCCTGTATCCCAAGTCTGGCAACTATGATGCTATCACAAACGATGCTCTGGTTTGCATGTACTACCTTTATTCTAAGAAGACTTGGTCCTTTGCTAAGACTCTCTTGAATGCCTTCTCATATATTCACTCTGGAGGGAGGCAAGCCCTCAACTACGGCACGTTCATCACTTTAATTCTTGAGGCTAAAGGTGTGGAACTCACCCTTTGCCAATCGGATGGTGTTCCTTCCTTCCTGGCTGTCTCCCACTTTGCATCTTGACAATCCTCTCGTGCGTCATCTTCTCGGGCTCCTCAACCTACTTCACCTACTGCAGTGCCATCTGATCCTCCTTCCTCTGGCTGATTCATGCCTCTGACCCATCAACACTTTGATTTGTGCATGGCTCAGACGGAGGCACAGATGCGGACCAATACCCACGGCCTTGGCAACCTTATTCTGAGCCGCTTCCATGACCAGGCCTACTTCCTTCAGCGAACTCTTCAGGATCGCAATGCGTTTCTGGATCTCAATCTTCAGGATCCCCACTTTCAAGGATCTCGCTTCTCTAACCCTAATGCCTACGGGTTCATGTATCCCGATGACATTGATCCTTTTGGTGCTTTTTACGAGACTTTGGGTGATGGTGATGATGATCCAGTCAATCAGTAGCCTTCGGTCTCCCTCTATGTTGGTCAAATAAGACGTGGTGGTCATATCTAGTTTATCTTTTAAGGTCCTGCGGGGACCAGTGTCAGTCTTTGTTTGCTTTGTTTAGTTATCTTGTGTGATCCTTTGAGGACCTTTGTATTGGTTGGTTTCCTACCGATAGGGTACATTATTGACTGTTTGAGTTCTGTTAGCATGTACTCTTCAAATCTGCTATTCAATATATGCATGATTTGGCTCTGTCTTATGTTCTCGTATATACCTCTTTCTTTTATATATTCGCCTATTTTTACCATCTTTGATTAAGTAACAAAGGGGAAGAAAATGTATTGAGGGGGAGTAGTCTACCTACGGGGGAGTCACTCCCTAAAAAGATGTTATCTTCCTTTTTTGTCAGTTATCAAAATATGAGATATTGTTGGCACATTTATTTTGATAACATTAACAGCATCTTCGTGGTTTAGTTATCTCTATATTTTCAGCAAACAGATACACCCTCAAGCTTTCCAATGGCTGCTACAAAGAATTCTGTTTATCTAGCCACTCAGCAAAACCACATGAAAGCTTTTAAGAAGTATCCTAAAACAAGACTGAAGAAAAGACCAGCGCACACTCAAAGACTGCTCTCAAAAGATTTAAGTTTTTAGAGTCCGTACAAGGTCTAGGACTTTCTATGTAACGCTTAAGGTGGATGACAAAACATAAGCCCCTTCTTTTTCTAAGTCAAAAATCAATGTCTTCAGAAACGGAATACCGACAGCATACCGCCATGCACCGACAGTATACCGATTTCCTCCTGAGAAAACTCTCTGTGACGAAAATTGGCATACCGACGGTATACCGCTATGTACCGACGGTATACCGTTTTTGAGCAAGAAAAATACTCTATGATGAAAATCGGCATACCGACGGTATACCGCTGTGTACCGACGGTATACCGATTTTCTGCTCAGAAAACTTTCTGTGAAGAAATTTGGCATACCGACGGCATACTGCTGTGTACCGACGATATACCGATTTTCTGGTCAGAAAACTTTCTGTAAAGAAAGACGGCATACCGACGGTATACCGTTGCATACCGCCGGTATTCCGACCTCTCTATTTTTTATTTTTGAACGGACAGATGTATGCATTAAATGCTCCAACGGCTAGATTTATTATCGTTGCTATTCAGAAACGACATGTCGATGGAATGCCGCTCTATACCTACGGTATTCCGTCAGCCTTATGTTTGGAGCATTAAATGCCTAGTTCTCTTGGTTCTCTATTTAAGGTGGTTGTGTCTTCTCTTTAAAGACATCCACTTGAGCCTTAAATTTTTTTCAACAACCAAAGATCCTCACCATTACTACTCTACCCAAAACTTTAATTTGCCATCCAACCGAAAAGTGCTAGAGTATTCAAGAGTTATAATTTTCGATCTTCAATGTGTTGTAGAAGATCAAAAGCCCTCTTTCTTTTCTTTTGAAGTTGGCGAGCCTTCGTAAGAAAACTCGTGTGTAAGAAGTTGGCGAGCTCTTTGGATCCAAACTCGTGTTGAAGTTGACGAGTTCTTCGGATCCAAACTCGTGTGTAACTATTTACTCAAATAGTAGATTAAAGCCGGAGAGAGTTCGGGGACTGGAGTGCCCCTTGGGAGGATACCAGGATACATCGAGTGTTTGAATCTCTATCTCTTTTACTTTTTATTAAAATAGTAGTAAATTGCTTGATAATTTTTTATTACCCTATTCAACCCCCCCTCTAGGGTTCTACACATGGAAGATCTAGTGGCTTTACCAAAGATGAGGATATCATCAGCAAATAATAAGTGTGAAATAGACGGAGCATAGCGGTTGATACGTACTCCTTGGAACAGGGCTTGCCTTTCAAATTGGTAGAAGAGTCTGGACAGGATCTTTGTGCAAAGGATGAATATGAAGGGAGAGAGCGGGCATCCCTGTCGTAATCCTCTGGATGGTCTAAAGTGACCCTCAGGAACTCCATTGATGAGCATGGATAGTGATGAAGAGGTGATGCATTTCATGATCAGAGCGTTTGCATGCCCCCGTATGCCCATTCCATGGAGGACCGAATTGATAAATGGCCACGATGGTCATATGCTTTCGACAGGTCGATCTTCATTACAAAGGAGTTCTTCTTCTTCGGGAAAGTCTTCATTGCGTGGACGATTTCCTAAACAATAATGATGTTGTTTGTATGTCACGCCCCAGAACCAGAATACTATCAAGTGGAGACTGACAAGGCCAGCTACGCAATCCCAAAGTACGCAGTACTCTGAAATTACGTATAAGCTGTCAAGACATTGGGGTTACTTCTACAAGCCAACAGTCGATCCTAGGTCAAGCAATCCTAGGTATCTCAATCACAGGCAATTATACAAAGTACAAGAAGTATGATCATCAGACATACAATAGTAAAGCATCCCAAACCATTTATACATGGATGATCATGAAGCTAGTCATACCAAAATAGAGAAATAGCAAGAGTAATAGTCATACATTGTAAGCCCCTGAATATTTTAACTATTTTTAAAATAAGGAATTATATTTTTAAATAGCATTTTTATCCTTATAATAAGTTATTATAATTATTAGGAATTTTCTAGGATTTTTAAATATTTTTTATATAATTTTATAGCTTAAATTATCAATCTGCAATTATTAAATATCAACTTGCAAATTGTTAAATCGTTTTAATATCAATTTGTAATTTGCTGCATTATTTTTATATCAGTTTGTAATTTTTCTAATTATTTTATATCAGTTTGCAAATTATACTTTGCACACTGTAAGGCGGTAGGGTTAGTTTGTAAAACCCCAAACTTGGGGGACCGAATTGTAAAACACCCGTCATCCCCCCCCCCCCCCCCCCACGATCTCACCGACGATCGGCCTAAAACCCTAATTTCTCGTAACCCTAACCCTAATTCCACCGCCATTCGACCCTATAAATAGACCCCGACCTAAACCCTAACCCTAGACTATTTCCCGACCACCACAGCGCCGGCCCACCCCCTTTCTTCTCCGACGAAATCGCCGGAACCCTAGATCTAGGAGCGCCGCCCCTATAGGCCACGCCACCGCCTCCGACCACTGCCATATTGTTCGCCACGACGTGACGAGCTCAGCGCCACTTTTCTCCGTTGACCCCGACGCCTCCTCCGCTGTGTAGCACCCTCGACGGCCACTGCCCATCGGACACGTACGTGTCAGCTCACCCCTCGTATCGTTCAGTGTCTCGTGTTTGTGTCACTGGACTCGCCTAGACACGAGGAGTCCACTGATGTGCTCGGACACGGCAAACTCAAGTCGTGTGTGTCGTACACGCCTTGGACAAAGGACTCGTGTGTCTTCGTGTCCCTAACTGTCAGGACACGAAGATACATAACTAACGGGTTAATGGGTTATCGAGTTTTTTTTAGTTATTGGGTTATACTGTTGGGTTGGATTTATATTTTATGTGAACCCCAACCCTAACAGCAAGCTCGAGCTGACCCCCTTGTCAGCCGAGTGGCGCTCAGACCCACCCCTTGTTCTAGCAGGCCGAGTTCGAGCCCCCCTTTTTGTGTTCTTTTGTTTTGTTTTTATTTTTATTTGTTTTATTATATTTTTATGTATATATGTATTTATATATATATGTGTATATGTATATGTATATGTATATGTATATGTATATGTATTTATATATATATGTATATAATATATATATATATATATATATATATATATATATATATATATATATATATATATATATATATATATATATATATATATAATAAAATATATATATATATATAATAATATATATATATATATATATATATATATAGATATCTATATTATTATATATATATATATATATATATATATATATATATATATATATATATATATGTAGATATAGATATATTTTATTAAGTATTTATATATATATATATATATATGTGTGTGTGTGTGTGTGTGTGTGTGTGTGTGTGTGTGTGTGTGTTTATTATATATATATGTTCATTATATATATATATAAATATCTATATATTTATGTATATATATAAATGTATTTGTTGTTTATGTATATACATTTCAAATACAATTTTGTGCAAATATTATTATGTGTAAATTCACAAGTTATTTTACTATATAATTTTATGACTTGTATATTTCACTACTTTAATATATATATTATTAAAATACTTTAATATATATTTTAATATATGAATTATTGTATCTTATTAATCATGGCCATTTGATGTCCAAACCTAGCATGGATTTTTGGGCCCAAATGTGTCTAAATACATTCAAGGCATGTACAAGTCATATTGGACTTGATTCATGGCTTTGGGTTCTGTATCTGGACTTCGGTTCAATTTCGTATACGTGGATAAAATATTAAATAATTAATTAATTATTTTCCAGAAATTGTAACTTACTGCTTTTGAATTTTTATATATATTTTAAGTGTTATAAAAATATGGCAAAATTGTATTTAAATACTATGTTAATTTAGCAAATTTAATATAATTTTTCCAGCATTTAATAAGTACTTTTGGCATGTTATAAAAATAGGAAAACATAACTCATTTTCAGGGTACTTATGTTTACTGATTTTTAATAAATATCTGTGAGGATTTTTAAATTCCAGAAAAATTAGTATAAATTTATATAATTAACAAGGATCATTTTGGTACTTTATTTTATGTATAATTGAGCTTTTTGTCTATCCTAAAAATTATTGAAACACAGTGTACAGTCTGATTTAATTATTGATTAATTACGACTTACAATGAATTGTGTGATTTTGGGATATTGTAGTATTGGACCTCACCCTACCATAGTGTAAAGGCCCTAGAAAGTTAATTTTGGTATTGTGTCACCCCATATTGGTCTCCTATGCTAAAGTTCACCATTTGGCTAGGTGTCCAGTCAGAAAGTCGTGTCGCACAGCTAGTGTCCTAGTGTTTAACTTAGTATGAAAACTAAGTTTATGTATTATTTTTACAGTGACGAGACACCAGACATCTATAGCATTTCCTTCACTACCTTGCTTTGCTAGAGAAAAGTACCTCTCTAAACTTTATTTACAGCATATAATGAATTGTGTATAAACCATGTTAAAATACCGATATCTAAAACTGCAAGTCATATCTCTCTACATGTTTCACATGCTTTATACTGCTCTCGGTATCCACCATATTTTATTCTATTCTCGTATCTCTCACATGTTTAGAATCTGGGTTATGGGGAAACTGATAGTTGAGTACGTGATCATGTCATGCCCCCTCTACCGTAGCGAGCAAAGTTTTATTTTATATGTTACTACGTCGTAGGCCTTTATCTCAAAGCGGATTTGTGCGTATGTACATCTATCGCCATATCACTTGTACGGAAGTACATTTCATTATGTGCCCCTGCACATTATATACCTATTGACGATCACGTACCTGCTACAGTTTTAAACATTACATATACATCTGTCTCTATGACATATGTATCCTTGCCATAATAGATTGTGATATGACATGATTCCTGTTTATTACACTCATATTCATTTTATGTTTCGTATATTTAGTTTGCTAGAATCAGTACTTGCTCCCGTCCTGATAGGATAACATTGTAGGTATACTTACAGAGGAGGAGTTGCTATGTGATTCCTATTATGGAGTTGCCATCGAGGATCCGACTTTATCTTACGAGGACGTACCTGCGGGGAAACTCGTCTAGTTTGTGTAGTTGTTCAGGACTTTTGAGAGTAGTCATATTTTAGACTATGTATTTTGTGACTGGACTTGTATCCAGTTTTACATTTTGGACATGTACTTGGAACATATTTATATACGAGATGATTTTGTGTTTGAAGATATTCTGACTCAATTTGACATATAGAACTGTTAGCACACTTTGGTCTTATCGTATTTGCCTTTAAAACAGCTTACTACGCTTTATCACAAGCGTATGCTGGACATGACTCGGCTCGGCCCAACAATTTGGGTAGCGGATCGTGACATACATGATAAGCTCTAGCTATAGTCTAGAATACGCACATCATGTTTTGGCCCGTAGGCTAAATGCCAAGAACCAAAACACGAGCTAAACACGTGCTCAGAGGCTAAATGCCACAAAAGAATAATGTACATATCAAGTGGAAGAATAAAACAAAAAACCCACTCAGGCACTCTGGTGCTCCGGATGGTCACCGTCGAGTAGATGGTACGAAAGATCCTTTGAGCTTCTCTATTAGATCTGGCCAAACAAAACCATTTGGGTCAGACCCCCAATAGCAAGTACCATAAAGGAAGCTAAACTTATAAACTAAAACCAGCAATAACTAACATAGCAGTGGATAGAGATATAAATAAGTAGATGTGGATCGAGACTCGTGCACTACCAATGCACTTATCCCAAGAATAGAAAAGATAATAAGTAAAGCATCATGTGACGTAATATAAAATGTAGACATGTTAAGTAAATGGAAGCTTGAAAGTAAAAAAAATAAACTGAACATGTGAGCTTGTAAAATAGCCGGGTCATGAGTGCATGGTGACTCGGCATAGGGATCATTTATAGCTTGTGAGATAACTGAACATATGAGCATGTGGGGTAACTAGAGCATGAGAGCATGTGAGAACTATATAGAACGACAATTATAGGATGACTTAGGAACTATTCCGGAAGTCGAATTACAACCCGTAAACCAAATAAGGACCGGAATTGTAACCCTTCTCCTGAACAGAGCTCAGCCACTGATCATTTGTCGACAAAAGTAAGGCGTAAACAATAATATACTGAAATAAACATACATATACTGCCTAGACAAAACTAAACTGGACTGGCAACGTAGGGATCATGTAGAACGTGTGAGTACTGAATAGGTCGGCAAATGATGTCACGACCCGCACCCAGTATAGGGGCACGAGAAGTGGGTACGTCCAGCCTACACCACAGTGTCGGCGGTAGAACGTTGTCTTAGGTTACTATCTAATCAACAACTCACGTAATTGTATAATGTACTTGTCAAATCTCAACTCCGAACGGAGGACAAGTATAGATATAATAAAATCTCAATCACAATCTAAGCACGATATGATAACACAGAAGTTATAACTAAGACTAAATAACAACAACAAACCAACTACTAAATAATAATAATCTCATAACAACAAGATCTCGACTTATTACAATTCAAGTTCTAAGACATGAAACTAAACCAAGTCTACTAGCTAGTCTCCCGATCACTCCTGAGTGTCAGGGCTAAAGGTAGTTAAGCCATCTCCTGGTCCATAGTAAGTAGGACAAGTGTCCACGGTTCAAGCATCTGTAATATTTTCAACAGGTCCAGTCAGGACAGGAATAAGCACATCACCTCTAACAGTTCAAAATAATTGACAAGCCCTATGAGTATGAAATAATAATAGAATTCTTGATGATCAAGTTGTAGAGGTAATGTATAATGAAAAGACAAGTGTACAAGATCATATGAAAAATAGGCAGATATGTAAAAATGAGTAAACCTGTCATGCAAGATATGTTGTAGATAACTCAGACAAACTGTGTTAAGACCAGTGATTTGAAATACCAAGTTTGACATGTGAACGGCTAGAGGGATATATCTGGCAAACCATATACCTACGTGTGTGGCCGCTATTATTCACGAAAGACCAATAGGATAGAAAGGGGTATGTTCACATGTCTTCTAGGTATTTTCCCGCCCGACTAGTACACATGGAATCCAGGTTCTTTGACACTCATTTCATTAGTCACGATGGATGTATTAGTCATGATTACATTATTCAAGATAGGCATGAAACCACGTATCTCCAATCAAGGAATCCATAAAATACCAATCCGTGAGTCCATCGTGTCAGAATCAAGATAGAACACTAATATAACATGCATCACAGGATATATCAACATAATAAAACTATCAGGGAATGTACTCGCCTGCCGTCCAAGCAATGAATGTGAACCGAGCCTCAAAGTGGAGTCACAAAGCCTATAGATGAGATACATGTGTTAAATGGGTGTTAGATAATGTCAAACATGGTTTTCTAGTAAGTAGTATACAATCTAGGTCAAAACTAGGTCAATTCTAGTCAACTGTGGTCAAACTAGCTAGGGTTCGGTCAACAATGGTCAACTAGTCTAGGTTAGTCAATTCTAGGTCTAAAAAACTAAGTATATGCAAATCAAGTATCCAAGATAGCTACTGACTCATAGCCTAAGTCACTTGCTAAACCAAGCACAAAACTAAGCCATGAGCTAACAAGGCACACAAACTTAGTCATATAATGTATATATATTATTCACATTCACATATTTATATACATAGATATATATAGGAAAGCTATATATATAGGCACATACATATATATACATAGAGAGAATGAAGGAGAGGTAAAAAAGTGAGCGAGTGTGTATGTGACATATGTGTGAAAGGATATGTGTTAATGTTCTCAGATTTAGTGATAGGTTGGTATATATGGCGTGGGATACATGGTGTCAAAGGATGTATGAATGCATGTGTGTAAAAGGTTATAGGTTAACTCAGTTTATAGAAATGCATACATACATACTTATATTGCATACATGCATACATACATATCATGTATACATACATATATTGCATATATGCCTACATACATATCATATATGCATTGCATTCATTCATGCACCTATACATACATACATAGATGCATACATACAAATTTGAATACATTATATACTTGCATACATTATATTCATATATGCATACTCTACATTATATTACATTCATTCCTGCATACATGCATACATATAATATATACATACAAACTCATATATTTAACTCAAAATATATGTGAATACATACATTACATTACCTTAACACATATATATATCATTCATTCATATCCCATATACATGTATACTTTAGTTCATGCATTATATCCATTCACATATTATTAAGTTGCATGCATATACTTATTTTCATTACATAAATGTCATTCATGCATATTACATACTTATATGCATCTATACATTATATATATTGTATACAACATGTAAAAATAGAAGAGGGAAAAAAGGGGGAAAGACTAAAATGGAAAGGGAAGGGAAGGAAAAATGTAAGGAAAAGTAAAAATAGTGGACATATACATGCTTGCATCATATATTCTACATTACCATACATGCTATCATTATATATTACATTACATTATGTATACATTATCTATTCATATCTATCATTACATGTATACCTTACATTCGTATCTAGCATTCATTATATACTTTCATGCATACATTGTATATCATTCTTTTATTCATGCATTTATGCATTGCTTACATACATTACATTGATTGCATTCCTACATGCTTACATTCAACCATATATATACATTAATATAAAGATGATACATATCATATATATATTATTTCATTCATCTAACATATCATGCATTACATACTCTACATTCATTTAATATCCATACTACATAGGCTCATAGGTTACACAAAATGCCTATGTCGTATAGTCACTCTTCTACTTAAAACTAATACTGTACCAATTGGACCTTCACTAAATTCTAGAATTAAAGTATGTCGTAGCCCTTTGTGTTAGCTTTCTGAAACTTTAAACGGATCGCATTTTCGTGTCCGAAAGCTCTCGGAATCGTAAAAATACCGAAACGCGTTTGTCTTTCGTACAGCTGACACTCAAATAATTTTACAGAAAGTTTCAAAACGAATTTGGCTTATTAAAATATATATATGTATTTGGAAAGCTAACTTCGATACAGTTCTTTAAAAAAATGGGAGATAAATCGAAGTTATAAGCTAAAAGTTATGACATTTCTAAGTTGCTTTGGTTAACAAAAACGTGGATGAATATTATGACGAATTTGAGTTGTTTTGGACAAAATAAACACATGTAGGCCAAGATACTTGGATACCAATATAGTTATCCAAATGAAACTCATTCTAACCATCCTAACTAAGATCAATCCACTCTCTAACCATTCTAAAACCGAATTTAAATATCTATTTAAACTATTATCATACATACATACACATGGGGTGTCCTAATTTGGGATCTATCAAGTAGGACACAAGACACATATCTAAAATCCTCAAGAGAGCTCCAAATGGTCTCAAATTTGAATCTAAATGGGGTACATGCATGGGGATGGATCCTATGGATTCAAAACTAAATAATATGTATAGAAAATCAATTTAGAGGGTTGGTTTTACCTATTAGGAGTGGAATCCTAATGATACACTCAAAGGACACGGTTCTGACACGAAAGCTCCTCCAAAATGGACACCCTTCCTTTCTCCTTGCTCCCAATCCTTGCTAGTACCTCGTCCTTGGTTGAATGAGAAGAAATGATGGAAGATTGGAAGAAGAATGGAGGGATTTGGAGATCAAAATCAAAAGGGAAGCTCTCAAGTTTGGGAAAGAACAAATTAGGGTTCTATGGAGAGGTAAAAAGAGGCAAAGGTTTTCTTAAGGATTCTTTATAGGAAGGGAGGGCACTTGATAGCTGGTCATTAGATGAATTAGGGTTAGTTTTATATGTAGATGAGTGGCTAGGGCTTGTCCACCCAATTCCAAGCCTTCCTATTGGTTCAATTAGTCATAAGGCTTTCTTTTTCACAAATATCCTAAGAAAATAACTTACTACTATAATATCTAGATATTACTAACCTTGGCACTTAGTAGGAATGTTCTAACCATGATTCTAACCTCAAGACTAATCTAAATTAGGTTAAACATCTAGGTTAAGGCTTAACGAAAGGATTAGCACAATATTTAATTAATCAAAATTCATTTTCATTAATAAGTCAAAAATGACCAAAATATCCTTAGGCTAAAAAGTTGTAATTAGTCATCCTAATCACATGACTAGGCACCCTTGGTCATGGTTAGTCTCTAGGCTTAGCCAAACTAGGGTTTAACTAGTTAACCATCAAAATCACAATTCAATATTGTAAATAGCTTTAAATTGATTAAAAATCATCAAAAATCATAATATGATTTAAATATCATTATTAAATAACTAAAATATACAAAAGTTCAAAATTACCCCTATTTTGGAAACTGTGTGCTACAAATGATAAGATGACTTGGAGGCTATTCCAAAAGCCGAGTTACCCCCGTAAACCAAACAAGGACCGAGGTTGTAACCCTTCTCCTGAATAGAACTCAGCCTCTGATCATTTGTCGACAAAAGTAAGGCGTAAACAATAATATACTGAAATAAATATACGGACACTGCCTAGACAAAACTAAATTGGACTGGACTGACTCCATCCATCATACACGGCCAAGCAATGAGTACGGCTTGCTACTTTAACTAACTAGGGTTATCACAAGCCTAGTTACTAACAAGATGCAACGAGATATTCCCACAGTCACAAGCCCTGCAGCTATCCAGTTATCCTTCCGCATGTTAAGAGTTGTATTAGGTGGATACATCGCCCAGGAGAAAAATTATCCCATGGTGATTTGGGGGTGCAACACATGACAGTGTGCTGGAAATGTGCCCTATTCGACGGCAAGCTACAAATCCAATTAAAGCGCCCAGATAACGTGATTGCCTATAACTGAGAAATCTCTCTATATAAACTACTTGATCAATCTAGTCATTAACCTAGTCAGATTCAGTATGAATCCCTGACCATGGTAATCAGGAATTCATGTCCTAGACATGATGCAGACGAGACATGTAGCTTGTTCACACATACACAATACATTCAACCACGGTATCCAAAAGAGTTACATTAGAAAGGGAGTATAGCCGTCGCAACAGCATCTTTATTAAGCATGTCATGTTAGGTTTACTTGTCATGTAAAGAGTACTTGTAAAGAAGTGCGCCTCTATGGGCCACTATCATGTAAGCAAAGAAGGGACGTGTTCTAGAGTGCACCACGGCGGGTCACTATCATGTAAAGCAAAGAAAGATATATTCAAGATTGTACCACAACGGGTCACTATTATGTAAAGCAAAGAAAAGGCATAAATCATGAGTGCACCACAACGGGTCACTATAAGGAATTCTAAACATGGCATAGATTGTAAAGTACAATAAATCCGAAAAAGCATGGAAACACATCATATCACTCAAGAAATATTCGAAAGGAAAGACATATCCTGACATGTGAGAAGGAAGAAGTAAAAGTAACTAATTGGCATAAAACAATAATTGAATCTGTGCTAGTGTTAGGTGTACAAAGGGTGTACAGTAATTTTCTAACTGTACAAAGTCATCTAATCATGATAAGAATTTATTACAGTTGAAGGAAACCTCAAAAACGTCAAGTACAGAAAATATGCCAAAAAGATCAAAACTGTGATTGAAATTATAGCATATAAATTTGATTAAAGCGAAGAATGTTCTTGAAGGCAAGACAAAGATCTACAACTTTCATGTTTTGAATTTTTCAAGATTTTAGCTACAAAACAGCTCAAAGAGGCAAAAACAGTCATTTGGAGTGACCTGCACGCAAGTTGCGTGAGCAAAACTGTAAACCCCCAAATTTTTTACTACATATTTTTTTGGATTGGATTTTTATTTTGCGTATTGTAAGTCGCATTTCGTATTTGCACGTCGAGTGCGAATATGTGCGAGCTACACATTTTAGAAAAAACAGTTTTGATTATAGATTTTATTTATGAAGGATAGTTTCAAAATAATATATATATATAAATTATTTTAAGTTGTAAAAAGTATCTATCGAGGTTGGCAAAACTTTTTTTATTTATAAAATGCTATCTTATTTTAATAATGGTAATTGAGAAAACTAGATTTATGTGAATATGCTACTCGTGTAAAGCACATGAAAATTATTTCATTTTCAAAATTTTAATTTTATTATTTATAATAAATTATTTAGCAAGAAGGTATTTTAAATATTTGAATATTTATATTTATTTTTGAAATTATTTTTAATGATATTTTATTAGTTATGAAAAAGCATTTAAAAATTTGTTTTATTTAATGCTTAACTAATTTTGGTGATTTAAATTTGGAAAGAGATATTGTTGACTTTATACTAATAGCTTTAAAATAAAGACGAGATTTAGCTAGATTTGAAAATTGATTGGATTTAAATGATTTATATTTGATTTAATTTTAAATGGTGAATTATCTATGAAAGATTTAATTACTCCTACCCCTTATCTGAATAGGAGTCTTCATCTCCTATATAAGGAGTCTCCATATGTCCCCCTTCACAAATTGTCCATCAATTTCTCCACAAGTATACGTGCGTGCATCGTGTCCGTGTTTTCCGTCCAAATTTTTATTCTATGTTTTTACAAATACATAACTTTCTTGCGTCGGACACACCCCCGATACATCACAAACCCAAAATCCCGGCGGTCAACTAATACTACTGCTACCATCACGCCTCCTCTCTCGACCGTTCACAACCAGCCCATAACCCCTATTACTGTCATCAACACCCCGACGACTTCCCGACGACTTCCCGACCGCCACCGTACGTACCCACCCCCATCAGCATCTCGACCACCATTTCTGGCCACTCTACCGGCCAACCCCACAGACCTCCGTCGATGCCATTTCCGACCACCAGATCCCGGTCTCTAGGTATCACCATCGCCACATTTATCATCACCTTCACCACCGCCGCGGCGACACCAGGCCAGCGCTGCCGCAGCCACAGACACTACCACATATTTTCGGGCCACTACCAGCCACGGATCCGGCCAGAACCCAGCCATACACCACCATCACCTCCCATCCCACAACAATCCCCACACCAGAGCGACACAACCACCACCACCATCGATTCGACCACCACCATCACCATTAGTAACCCAAAACCATCAAAACTCCCTCACCTGAGCCCACCGCCATGTGTCGAGCCACCTGAGCCGTGGCATGCTTCCCGACTCTGCTGCGCCACCGCAACAACCCCCGCGCTCAATCTCACCGGATATCTGGCACTGTCCGAGCCCATCCTCCGTGCCTCGCTCCCGCCGACGAAGAACCCCCGCACGATCCCCGACCCCACAGCCCTCTGCGAGCCCAGCCACCGCGCCGTGCGTCTCCGCCTGAGCATCGGCGATAGTCTCTCGCTTGCCGCCGTGTCCTTCCCTAGCAGCATCGGGAATGCCAGATCTTGTTTCCGCTATCAAGCGCCTCTTCGTCGACCCATCTCTGCGTGGCCACCGTCTCGACAGCCAACACCGTCAAACCCCGTGCCGGTATCGAACACCAGGTTTTGGCCTCCCGCTCCACCGCGTTCTCCAGACCGGGCCAGGCAAACCGCACGACCCTAGCTGCCGCCTCGACCGACGCCCTCCGGTGAACCCCTCCATAGCCGACCACCTCCATGAACTTCCGCCGCCGCATCTGGCCCCACTGTGTCGGAGCAGCGCGTCCGCCCCCCTCCTCTCTTCCGACCTCCGGCTTCCCTTACCCCCGTCGACCGATCGAAGCCGCACTCCGCCCGCACCTCTCTCTCTCTCTCTCCGCCTCCTTCCTCTCCCCTTCCCCTCACCGATCCCCCCTCTCTCTTTCTCATTCCCTTTTTTTCCCTCTCCTCTCTCTCATTTTTCTCAACTCCTGCTTTTGTTATTTTGTACGGATAGGATTGTTATGATTTTTTATTTTTATTATTATTATTGTTAGTTTTGTTATTATATTTTTATTATTATTACTGTAAGACATTACTTACATAACATTAGGTTATCATGGTTTTTTTTTCTTCTTAAAAGTTAATTTTATTACTATTATTATTTTTAATTATTATCATTGTTATTATTAGTCTTATTATTACAATGTTAAGTTTTAGGATTTTGGTTATTATTATTGATCAGTGAGTTTTGGTATTTTATTATGGGTATCAAATGTTTTCAAAAAAATTTATTGTAAATATAAATAAATATTATACTTGACTTAGTCTATATTTCAAGATATCGTTTTAAAAGAATAAACAAATTTCTAGATTATTTATATTTATCTAGAACTATTTTGACCCTTTAGAATATAGTTCCTAATAATAAAATAATTTCCTAAATACTTGCAAATATTTATCTAGAATTATCTATACTAATAAAATATAGTTTCTCTAGTTATAGATTTTATTTTTGTAACCTTAGTTTCTAGCCTAAAATAATTTTTAAGATTTTTAAGTACTTTTCTAAAAACTATATTTTAAGCTACTAGAATATATATTTTTGATATTATAAAATAGCTTTCTAAAAATCATATATACATTCATTATCTATTTTCCTTCGACTATCCTCTTGTCCGTGGCTAAGCCCATCTTTCCTATTCCTTTACCAATTCGAGACTACCTCATATCAAGCCTAACTAATTTGACCCTTCTGGACCCAATGGAACTGTCTGTGCCACCATCAGAGGCCACCTTGTATAGTTGTTAAACTGAAGTCACAGTTCATGCCACCGTGATTAATGCAGCACATCAGGCGTCCTACCAGGCAAGATACCTTGTTAGTTGTTGTTTATTTATTTAGCTCATATTTCATGCATTATTCATTATTATTTTTATACAAAATAAACTGTGATACATGGCATAACCTGTTAGAACTTACTGTTTATTTATATTTCCTGCTATGTATTAGTTTTCTTACACATTAAACCTAGACTTAAGGGACCACCGTGTGTGCTGCATTCATTGGCCTTGACACATTGTACCACGAAGTTGTGTGTCGCATGTAGAACACGGACGTGCATGATTGGCTGGCCACCGGTACGTATAAGCCGTGCGATCGGAATAATCGCTAATAGAATTGCATGCTAGTTTGACTTAGCAGTTATAGAGGTTTACTGTTGTGGATACAACATAGTAGGCATTGGGCGGGAAGGACAATTCCTTAGCGTATGGGCTTCGATGCACTTTTTTTTGTGACCCGGAAGCTCCGCTGGAGATACGGGGTTGATGACCCATGATTACTGACGGCCACTGACGTTCTGCGAAACATTATGCTCTTATTGATTGGGCCTCTGGTGCCCAAGGGGGGACTATGCCGATCCTATTTTAGCCAGGGCCCATGCGTAGAAAGGATTGTTCTTAACTACATTTCACTTAGATCGGTTAGGCACCTTTATCCGTTAGGTATGAGTACTCTTGGTTTGGGTACTTGTATCTGACTGTGGCTTGGAACAATAACTTGTCGCGGATTAGTTTGCCACATCTTGTCCTTGTTTGGTTGTAGGTGTGGCTTACTACTTCGATAAGAAGGTATTGAACCTTGTTGGGGTCCGGATACCATATTGGATTTATAGCATGGAAAGATATGTCACCGTGAATTAGTTTACCATCTCATGTCCTTGTTTGGTTGGAGGGTGGTAAGCTAGTTCAATAGGTGTGTATTGGACCATGTTATAATTCAATTGACTTATTTATTTGAGCAATATTTATTCAGTTTATATGGCATGATATTATGTGTCTTGTTACGTCCCTCTGAGGACCTGGTTATCTCTCCAGGTGTGTGCTCTTGTTTTTCGCAGGTGTTCTAGCCGTGGACATGATCATCTCTATTTCTTCGAGGATGATTGTACTTCGATCGTCTTCACTTCGCTCGCCAAATTCCTTCTTTTGTATATCATGTATTTCTTTTCATAGTTGGTAGTGGATTTGTCTCCGCCCAACTACATGTACCAATGACAATTCATAGTTGATTATATGATATCTTTTATTCATTTTGTGTGGATGAGATTAGTCATGGTTTACTGCATTTTATAGCTTATGTATCCATATGAGGCCCATGTACTTCGTATGAATACAGCTGGCATGTCTACGTTCCTAGTCCTACGTATTTTGGGACTAGGACGTTACATATTTTTGTGGTGGCCCATGCAGGTCGAGATAAATTATTTGGTTACTTTACCGTACCAAGCAAGCCTGCGTAATAGGATTAGATTCTAGGATCTCATCCACATACTTGACCTCTTTCCTTGATTCCATATTCGAACTATCGTTCGACTCATCGACTGCATCTTGCTTGATTCCTTCTATCATTATTCTTATCTTCTCTTCGTGCTTGCTAGAGGTTAGGAAGGTGACCCCTACTAGTTAGACGTGTTTCCTTGTCCCCAAAACACATTAGTTTAATTTTTAAGTTGGGTAGAATGTCTTATGACCTAGCAATCCCTTTGTCCTGGTGACCTATATTAGTAAGTTTGCTTAGATTCTAGAATTTAGAGGACCCTAACCCACCTAGCCACCCAAAGACTTGGACAAGAAGACTATAGGATGATTGTATGAAGACCATCACATGACATGACTTATATCCTTTAGAAGTTCGAACCAATTTCTACTTTCTTCCGATCTTAGTCTCCCGTGCCTATGTTTTTACCACCTTGACTAATGTTGCTACTATAATCTAGTTTTGCAAACTCATCCATTTATCGAGTTTGTTCATGACTTATGCTATTGAGCGCGCTCACTAACATATTGTCTAATCAGAACCGGTACATGATGGTCTGATCAACCGAGTGCACTTTGGTTCGCTTTTGTCTATTATTCTACGTGGATTGAGACATAGCTAAACTTGGCCTCTAAAGTCTCCTCCACGACTGCCTTGGCAATTCTCTTTTGAATTATTCATGTCCCCTTTGAACCACGTATTCGTATTCGATAAACATCTTCTTCGAACCCTATGTTGCTTTCGCCCTTCACCTATTTTTGAAGGACGAAGGTGCATGTACTTAAATTTTTCTCTAGCTATCCTATCTCTTATGACCATTAAACACTCAATATGACTATATCTTCGTCTTAACTACTTGTCCCTTCCTCGACCTTCTACCATGACCTTCTAATCACTCAAATTTGGGAGTGATTCTAATTGTTTTCTGCCTCAACCTACTCTCAAGATGCCATATCTTCAAGATCTCTAATCTATTTTTCTCTTGATACAACACTATTCCTTACCGCATGTTATCTTGGTCAAACTTTAACCCTTGATCATTTTCATTCTTGCATTAATTAGCCATATCCATAATTATTTTCGTATTTATCTAAATCACGACTTTATAAATACAAGTTTGTGTTAAAAGTCGTCCATGAATTGATTGTATCGATATACCCTTGTACTTTCTCAGCCCCCCTACTTATTCTTAATTTCGAGGACGAAATTCTTGTAAGTTGGGTAGGATGTAAACCCCCAAATTTTTTACTACATATTTTTTTGGATTGGATTTTTATTTTGCATATTGTACGTCGCATTTCGTATTTGCTCGTCGAGTACGAATATGCACATTTTAGAAAAAAATAGTTTTGATTATATATTTTATTTATGAAGGATAGTTTCACAATAATATATATAAAAATTATTTTAAGTTGTGAAAAGTATCTATCGAGGTTGGCAAAACTTTTTTTATTATTTATAAAATGCTATCTTATTTTAATAGTGGTAATTGAGAAAACTAGATTTATGTGAATATGCTACTAGTGTAAAGCACATGAAAATTATTTCATTTTCAAAAATTTAATTTTATTATTTATAATAAATTATTTAGCAAGAAGGTATTTTAAATATTTGAATATTTATATTTATTTTCGAAATTATTTTTAATGATATTTTATTAGTTATGAAAAAGCATTTAAAATTTTGTTTTATTTAATGTTGAACTAATTTTGGTGATTTAAATTTGGAAAGAGATATTGTTGACTTTATTCTAATAGCTTTAAAACAAAGACGAGATTTAGCTAGATTTGAAAATTGATTGGATTTAAATGATTTATATTTGATTTAATTTTAAATGGTGTATTATCTATGAAGAATTTAATTACTCATACCCCTTATCTGAATAGGACTCTTCATCTCCTATATAAGGAGTCTTCATATGCCCCCCTTCACAAATTGTCCACCAATTTCTCCACAAGTATATGTGCGTGCATCGTGTCCGTGTTTCCCGTCCAAATTTTTATTCCACGTTTTTACAAATACATAACTTTCTTGCGTCAGACACACCCCCGACACATCACAAACCCAAAATCCCGACGGTCAACTAATACCACTGCTACCATCACGCCTCCTCTCTCGACCGTTCACCACTAGCCCATAACCCCCATTACTGTCATCACCACCCCGATGACTTCCCGACCGCCACCGTACGTACCCACCCCCATCAGCATCTCGACCACCATTTTTGGCTACTCTCCCGGCCAACCCCACAGACCTCCGCCGATGCCATTTTCGACCACCAGATCCTGATCTCTAGGTATCACCACCGCCACAGTTATCATCACCTTTACCACCGGCGCGGCAACACCAGGCCAGCGCTGCCGCGGCCATAGACACCACCACATATTTTCGGGCTACTACCAGCCGCGGATCTGGCCAGAACCCAGCCATACACCACCATCACCTCCCATCCCACAATAATCCCCACACCAGAGCGACATTGTCACGACCCGCTCTCGAATAATCGGACACGAGTCGGACACGCCCAGCCTTCGTCGTTAGACACGACGAAGTAAGCTGTACCAAACTAGAGAAATCTAACCAGATAACCATAAATGTATACAATCACAACATCTACATACGATCCCAGAAGATCACCCTAATCTACATATATCATAAATGTACTAGTCATCAGGAATGGAATGTACTATGAATTCTAAAAACAGTATCTAGAAGTAAAGCTAAAATAGTCTAAACCTGAAGCCTCTAGCTAAATCATGCCTCTATCCTGCTAAGCTAAAATTCCGGGCTCTGGCCCATAAGGTAGAATGATATCCTGCAAGTATACCTGCAACATATCCAGTCAGGAGCGGAGCAAAGTACAGTTCTAGGTAATGCACAAGAACATCATGATATGTGTAAAACCCCTAAATTTCTACTGAGTTTTTTAATATAAATTTGGTACCGATTAATTACGACTCAATAACGTATTGTACGTCACGCGCAAGATTTTGTTTTTTCTTTATTGCTCGACGAGTTTAAATATGTGCAAGCGTACATATTTTTAGAAAAATATTTTCTATTTTTGAAGTGATATATATAAAAATTATTTTGCTATTATACCAAGTTTCTAAGGTTGTTATTTTAAGCCTTTACTTTCTAACATTTACTAATAATAAATTATATTTCATTGTATACTAGAAAAGCATAATTTTATATAAATAATTATGCATACATATCTTATAATTATTTATTAGTTTATTTTATTTTAAATAATAATATAATTTTTGAAATTATTATTATTAGTATTTTTGGAAAATATATTTCAAAATTATTGTGGCGATTTAAATCTTAATTTGAATTTGTGGATTTATTTAAATAGTTAAATATTTGAAATTTGATTTATCCCATTTGATTTTAAACTAAAAATTTAATTAGATTTAAATTGGATTTGTATTTGGATTTGTATTTGATTGATTTTAAATTAAGTTGCGAATTATCTATTTTGGGTTTAAACTACTCCTAATCCTTATCCAACTGGGAATTCCCACATCCTATAAATAGGCAGGTACTCCTCCATATTATTTTCTCCATAATTCATCATCCACAAATTCTCCACAACCAAAAATAAGTGCATCGTGTCCGTGACCAACATCTCATCGTGTGTGCATCGTGTCCATGTTCCACCATCCATGTTCTTATTCCATTTTTTACAATTACATCAATTCCTCATGTCGGACACATCTCCGACACGACTTCGACTCCACCCGTGTCATGTAGGATACAAACCCTAGCCCTAATCCTAACCCTAACCCTAATTTTGGCCAAAGCCCTCACCGGATTCTGCCATCTCGACCCCGCCATTACAACGGCCCTCGACTCCTGCCACCCGGCCAGACCACACCGTCGTTTCCTTCCTGGCCAGCGTCCCCCGACCATCCATCGTCGCCAACTCCGACACCGATCGAACATCCAACACCGCCCTCACAATCATCTGTCCCCGGCCACCAACACCAATAAATCCTCACCAACACAACCACCGCCACATCCGTCACCATCCAAGCCACCATCACCCCCGCCACGGCCGGGCCGCAACCACCACCAAAACCACCGTCCCATCACAAAAAGCCCTAAAAAATTTAAGACGACCTAACCTGCCAGCCCCGACTTCAGGTTCGGCCGAGCCGGCAAGCGCTCCAGCGCCGCTGCAGGACTCCGCCTCTCTTCCTCCCCGGCGCCGCGATCACTCCGCTCCGAGCTCGACGTCGAAAAACTACCGGTCCTCGAACGGATGAGCGCCGCAGCCAACGCCTGGCCCTAGCACCGCCGCTCCCCTCGCCGGATCCGCAGCCGACCGGAGGCGCTTCTCTCTGCGCCCACATCAGCCCCCGTGCCCTTCCTCCACCGCCGTCTGCCGCTCACCTTTCCCTCCGCCTATCCTTCCTTCCAGCCTCCCACTCCGACCCTCTCCCGACCGCCCGCACTCCGAGCCCCGCCAAAACCCTCAGCCGCGGGAAACCTCCTCACGCTCACTTCTTTTCTCCCGCTCCTCTTCTTCCCTTCTCTTCCGCCCGGCGCCTGGCCGACTTCTTCTCCGTTCTCTGCCCGAGCCTCTCCCCCTTTCTCAGCTTCTCTCCGCCTCTCTCTCTCTCCCGTTTCTTTTTTTCTCAAACCTTTTTCTTTTCTTTTAATCTTCTCTCTCCTCTGTGGGAGAAGAGAAGTGTATAAAATTATTATAATTATTATATTTGTATTTTAGTTCTGTTGCTTTGGAAGTATGTATATTTTGTTTTGTTTTTTTTACTTTTTTTGTGATAACTGATATATTATTATTATTATTATTATTATTATTATTATTATTATTATTATTATTTTTATTGTTAAACAGCATTACTAATTATACTAATAGGAATATTAATATTGTTGTGGTAGATATTATAATACTTATTAGTTTTATTAATATTAAAGTTATTATTTTGGGGAAATCTTAAATTATAAATTTTCAAACTATATATATATATAATATAGGGATAGAGTTGTCTATGTAATTTTAGCCAAGAAGTATTTTCTTTGTTAATATTTATCAAAAAAATTCTTAACAAATAATATATAGTTTTTCTTACTAAAAAATGTATTTTAACTAACTTAGAGTTTTTAGCAAAAAAAGGATTTTTGACTTTAAGTATTTTTCTATAATTATTTAGATTCAAACTAGTTTTCGAAGATTATAAATAGTTTTTTTTTAAATTTGAATATATATTATTTTCTTCGACTATCCTTCCGTCCATGACTAAATTCCATTATTCATGATCCCTCGCCAATTCAAGACTACCTTATGTCCACCCTAACTAATTTGACCCTTTTGGACCCATTGGAACCGTCCGTGCCACCATCAGAGGTCACCTTGTGTAGTTGTTACCCGAAGTCGCAGTTCGTGCCACATTGATCATTGCAGTACACCAGGCGTACTACCAGGCAAGACACCTTGCCATTTGCTGTTTATTTATTTTAGCTCATATTTCATGCATTATTTATTATTTTCTTTATGCAAAATAAACTGTGATACATGGCATAACCTGTTAGAACTTACTGTTCATTTATATTTCCTGCTATGTATTAGTTTTCTTACACATTAAACCTAGACTTAAGGGACCACCGTGTGTATTTCATTGGCCTTGACACGTTGTACCACGAAGTTGTGTGTCGCACGTAGAACACGGACGTGCGTGATTGGCTGGCCATCGGTACGTATAAGTCGTACGATAGGAATAATCGCTAATAGAATTGTATGCTAGTTTGACTTAGCGGTTATAAAGGTTAACTGTTGTGGATACAACATGGTAGGCATTGGGCGGGGAGGACAATTCCTTAGTGTATGGGCTTCGATGCACTTTCTCTTGTGACCCGGAAGCTCCGCAGGAGATACGGGGTTGATGACCCATGATTACTGACGGCCACTGACGTTCTGCGAAACGTTATGCTCTTATTGATTGGGCCTCTGGTGCCCAAGGGGGGACTATGCCGATCCTATTTTAGCCAGGGCCCATGCGTAGGAAGGATTATTCTTAACTATATTTCACTTAGATCGGTTAGGCACCTTTATCCGTTAGGTATGAGTACTCTTGGTTTGGGTACTTGTATCTGACCGTGGCTTGGAACAATAACTTATCGTGGATTAGTTTGCCACATATTGTCCTTGTTTGGTTGTAGGTGTGGCTTACTACTTCGATGAGAAGGTATTGAACCTTGTTGGGGTCCGAATACCATATTGGATTCATAGCATAGAAAGATACGTCACCGTGAATTAGTTTACCATCTCCTGTCCTTGTTTGGTTGGAGGGATGGTAAGCTAGTTCAATAGGTGTGTATTGGACCATGTTATAATTCAATTGACTTATTTATTTGAGCAATATTTATTCAGTTTATATGGCATGATATTATGTGTCTTGTTACGTCCCTCTGAGGACCTGGTTATCTCTTCAGGTGTGTGCTATTGTCTTTCGCAGGTGTTCTAGCTCTAGCCGTGATCATCGTTATTTCTTCGAGGATGATTGCACTTGGATCCTCTTTGCTTCGCTCGCCAAAATCATTTCTTTTCTCATGTATTTTTCTTTACTTGTTGGTAGTGGATTTGTCTCCGCCCAACATATTGTATCAAGACAATTCATTATCATTATATGATATCTTTTATTCATTTATTTTGTGTGGATGAGATTAGTTATGGTTCTACTGTATTTTATAGCTTACGTATATTTATTATACGGCTGGCTGTCTACGTTCCTAGTCCTACGTATTTTGGGACTGGGGCGTTACATATTTTTGTGGTGGCCCATACAGGTCAAGATAAATTATTTGGTTACTTTACCGTACCAAGTAAGCCTGCGAATAGGATTAGAAGTCTAAGATCTCATCCACATACTTGACCTTTTTCCTCGATTCCATATTCGACCGACTCATCGATTGCATCTTGCTTGATTTCTCCTATCATTATTCTTATCTTCCCTTCGTGCTTGCTAGAGATTGACCCTACTAGTTAGATGTCCCAAACACCCTTAACTTAATTCTTTAAGTTGGGTAGAATACCCCACGACCTTACACACCCTTGACCATTAAGGGAATATAAATAGTATTATCTAGACCATAGAGACTAGAGGAATTTACCCCATTTGGTCAACCAAGCCTTGGTCAATAAAATCGTAGAACGATGGTATAGGAATAAACAAAACTTAGATTTTTTATGACACTTAGACTATTCATATTGGTTCTTATTTCATCTACCCTCGTGCCTATGTTTTACTATCTAAACTAATGATGCTAATATAGCCTAGTATTTGCAAGCTAATCCTTATCGAGCTTGATCAAGACATATGCTATAGAGTGGCCACTCACTAACATATTGTCTAATCAGAACCGGTGCATGATGGTCTGATCAACCAAGTGCACTTTGGTTCGCTTTTATCTATCGTTCTACGTGGATGGGGACATAGCTAAACTTGTCCTCTAGAATCCTATCCACGACTGTCTTGACAATTCTTTTGAATTATTCGGTCGCCTTTGAACCACGTATTCGTATTCGATAATGCCTCCTTCGAACTCTATATTGCTTTCGCCTTCACCTATTTTAGAAGGACGGAGGCGTGGTACTAGAAATTCCTCTAGATACCCTTTCACCTATGACCCTCAACCCACTCTCAAATCATACCTTTTAGGTATTTAATCCATTCTCTCTAACCCTTATTGCATATTCTAACTTTAACCGCCACTTATTTTTATTCTTGCGTTAACCCATGATTATCCTCGCCGTTATTGAAATCGAGACTTCCTAATACATCTTTCGTTGAGCGTTGTGAATTGAATTGTCTTCTCACCCCTCTACTAATTCTTAATTTCGAGGACGAAATTCTTTTAAGTTGGGTAGGATGTAAAACCCCTAAATTTTTACTGATTTTTTAAATATAAATTTGGTACCGATTAATTTTCTTGTATTTGTACGACTTAATAACGTATTGTTCGTCACGCGTAAGATTTTATTTTTTTCTTTATTGCTCGACGAGTGCAAATATGTGCAAGCGTACATATTTTTAGAAAAATATTTTCTATTTTCGAAGTGATATATATAAAAATTATTTTGCTATTATACCAAATTTCTAAGGTTTTTATTTTAAGCCTTTACTTTCTAACATTTATTAATAATAAATTATATTTCATTGTATACTAGAAAAGCATAATTTTCTATAAATAATTATGCATACACATCTTATAATTATTTATTAGTTTATTTTATTTTAAATAATAATGTAATTTTTAAAATTATTATTATTAGTATTTTTGGAAAATATATTTAAAAATTATTGTGGCGATTTAAATCTTAATTTGAATTTATGGATTTATTTAAATAGTTAAATATTTGAAATTTGATTTATCTCATTTGATTTTAAACTAAAAATTTAATTAGATTTAAATTGAATTTGGATTTGGATTTGGATTTAATTGATTTTAAATTAAGTTGCGAATTATCTATTTTGGGTTTAAACTGTTCCTAATCCTTATTCAATTGGGAATTCCCACATCCTATAAATAGGCAGGTACTCCTCCATATTATTTTCTCCACAATTCATCATCCATAAATTCTCCACAACCAAAAATAAGTGCATCGTGTCCGTGACCAACATCTCATCGTGTATGCATCGTGTCCATGTTCCACCATCCATGTTCTTATTCCATTTTTTACAGTTACATCAACTTCCCGTGTCGGACACATCCCCGACACGACTTCGACTCCACCCGTGTCATATAGGATACAAACCCTAGCCCTAATCCAAACCCTAGCCCTAATCCTAACCCTAACCCTAATTTTGGCCGAAGCCCTCACCGGCTTCTGCCATCTCGACCCCGCCATTACAACGGCCCCCGACTTCTGCCACCCGGCCAGACCACACCGTCGTGCCCTTCATGGCCAGCGTCCCCCGGCCATCCACCGTCGCCAACTCCGACACCGATCGAACATCCAACACCGCCCTCACCATCATCTGTCCTCGACCAACATGGCCACCAATACCAATATAAATCCCCACCAACACAACCACCGCCACATCCGTCACCACCCAAGCCACCATCACCCCCGCCACGGCCGGGCCGCAACCACCACCAAAACCACCGTCCCATCACAAAAAGCCCTAAAAAATTTAAGACGACCTAACCTGCCAGCCCGGACTTCAGGTTCGGCCGAGCCGGCGAGCGCTCCAGCGCCGCTGCAGGACTCTGACCTCTCTCCCTCCCCTGCGCCGCGATCACTCCGCTCTGAGCTCGACATCGAAAAACCACCGGTCCTCGAACGGACGAGCGCCGCGGACGACGCCTGGCCCTAGCACCGTCGCACCCCTCGCCGGATCCGCAGCCGACCGGAGGCGCTTCTCTCTGCTCCCACATCAGCCCCCTTGCCCTTCCTCCACCGCCGTCCGCCGCTCACCTTTTCCTCCGCCTATCCTTCCTCCCAGCCTCCCACTCCGACCCTCTCCCGACCGACCGCACTCCGAGCCCCGCCGAAACCCTCAGCCGCCGAAAACCCCCTCACGCTCACTTCTTTTCTCCCGCTCATCTTCTTCCCTTCTCTTCCGCCCGGCGCCCGACCGACTTCTTCTTCTCCGTTCTCCGCCCGAGCCTCTCCCCCTCTCTCAGCTTCTCTCTCTCCTGTTTCTTTTTTTTATCAAACTTTTTTTCTTTCCTTTTAATCTTCTTTCTCCTCTGTGGGAGAAGAGAAGTGTATAAAATTATTATTATTATTATTATTATATTTGTATTTTAGTTCTGTTGCTTTGGAAGTATGTGTATTTTGTATTATTTTGTTTTTTTACTTTTTTTGTTATAACTGATATATTATTATTATTATTATTATTATTATTATTATTATTATTATTATTATTATTATTATTATTATTGCTATTATTATTATTATTATTGTTATTTTAATTTTTATTGTTAAACAGCATTACTAATTACACTAATAGGAATATTAATATTGTTGTGGTAGATATTATCATACTTATTATGTTTATTAATATTAAAGTTATTATTTTGGGGAAATCTTATATTATAAATTTTCAAACTATATATATAATATAGGGATAGAGCTGTCTACGTAATTTTAGCCAAGAAGTATTTTCTTTGTTAATATTTATCAAAAAATTTCTTAACAAATAATATATAGTTTTTCCTACTAAAAAATGTATTTTAACTAACTTAGAGTTTTTTGCAAAAAAGGGATTTTTGACTTTAAAGTATTTTTCTATAATTATTTAGATTCAAACTAGTTTTCGAAGATTATAAATAGTTTTTTTTTTAAATTTGAATATATATTATTTTCTTCGACTATCCTCCCGTCCATGACTAAATTCCATTATTCATGATCCCTCGCCAATTCAAGACTATCTTATGTCCACCCTAACTAATTTGACCCTTTTGGACCCAATGGAACCGTCCGTGCCACCATCAGAGGTTACCTTGTGTAGTTGTTACCCGAAGTCGCAGTTCGTGCCATATTGATCATTGCAGTACACCAGGCGTACTACCAGGCAAGAAACCTTGCCATTTGCTGTTTATTTATTTTAGCTCATATTTTATGTATTATTTATTATTTTCTTAATACAAAATAAACTGTGATACATGGCATAACCTGTTAGAACTTACTGTTCATTTATATTTCCTGCTATGTATTTTTCTTACACAATAAACCTAGATTTAAGGGACCACCTTGTGTGTTGCATTCATTGGCCTTAACACGTTGTAACACGAAATTGTGTGGCGTATGTAGAACACGGACATGCGTGACTGGCTGGCCACCGGTGCGTATAAGATGTGCGATAGGAATAATCGCTAATAGAGATTGCATGCTAGTTTGACTTAGCGGTTATAGAGGTTACTGTTGTGAATACAACATATTAGGCATTGGGCGGAGAGGATAATTCCTTAGCGTATGGGCTTCGATGCACTTTCCTTGTGACCCGAATTCTCCGTTGGAGATTCGGGGTTGATGACCCATGATTACTGATGGCCACTGGCGTTCTGCGAAACGTTATGCTCTTACTGATTGGGCCTCTGGTGCCCCAAGGGGGGACTACGCCGATCCTATTTAGCCAGGGCCCATGCGTAGGAAGGATTGTTCTTAAGTACATTTCACTTAGAACGGTTAGGTACCTTTATCCGTTAGGTACGAGTACTTTTTGTTTGGGTACTTGTATCTGACCGTGGCTTGGAACAATAACTTATCGCGGATTAGTTCGTCACATCTTGTCCTTGTTTGGTTGTAGGTGTGACTTACTACTTCGATGAGAAGGTATTGAACCTTGTTGGGGTTCGAATACCATATTGGATTCATAGCATGAAAAGATACATCATCGTGAATTAGTTTACCATCTCATGTCCTTGTTCGGTTGGGGGGATGGTAAGCTAGTTCAATAGGTGTGCATTGGACCATGTTATAATTCAATTGACTTATTTATTTGAGCAATATTTATTCAGTTTATATGGCATGATATTATGTGTCTTGTTACGTCCCTCTGAGGACCTGGTTATTTTTCCAGGTGTGTGCTCTTGTCTTTCGTAGGTGTTCTAGCTCTAGCCGTGATCATCGCTATTTCTTCGAGGATAATTGCACTTGGATCGTCTTCGCTTCACTCGCCAAAATCATTTCTTTTCTCATGTATTTTCCTTACTTGTTGGTAGTAGATTTGTCTCCGTCCAACATATTGTATCAAGACAATGCATTATCATTATATGATATCTTTTATTCATTTATTTTGTGTGGATGAGATTAGTTATGGTTCTACTGTATTTTACAGCTTACGTATATTTATTATACGGCTAACATGTCTACGTTCCTAGTCCTACGTATTTTGGGACTGGGGCATTACAATATGGAAATGAGTACAGGAGAACATGAACTATAAAGTACAAGAAAAGAACATGAAGGTACATGAATGTAAGTACAGGAAATAAAGTACAGGAATGTAACTATGAACCTGAAGTACAAGACATGACAAGTGCACCATATTTGAAATATAACTAGCCCATGTGACCGGCTAGGGGTAAGCACATGAAAGTAAATGAATGGTACGGCTTAGGACCCGCGTGCACGATACGAGGCCTAAGCTATCTACATGAATATAGTAACCGGGGTTTGGTCACATGGCTAGTGTATTTCTTCGCCCGACACAAGTAAGTACAATAACAGGAGTACATGAGTACAGGGGTACATGATATCGTGTCATGATGTGTCATAAGAAAAGTACAAGAAATGTAAATGCACAAGACCATAGAAATGTACTTGCCTTGCTCCGAGTAATCAAGGGTAGGAAGATGATCTGTAAGTCCACCTGAATTTTGGTACAAGTTGGTTAAGTTCCATCCAAATATTAATTGGCTATCCTTTCTCTAATCACAAATTAACTATAGGATATCTATATATAATATCACTAATTATTAGGATATAATTATTCATAATAGCAGGGAGATAGCCCAAAATATTATCATCTAACAAGGATACTAAGTAGTTCTAATATTTGTAACTAAAATCATTTGTTAAGAACAATAGCTAATAATAAAGATAATACTAATGAAATTTATAACTGTTCCCACCAGTTTTAATATGTAAAAGAACCCCAAGTACCAACTATAACAGTATTCTTAACAGTCTACCCTTAGCCCAATCTTACTCTTACTGGCCCAAATTGTCCAACCATACTCTACTACTAGCCTTCCCTTAAGGCTCGGCTATACATTCACAAGCCCAATCTCATTCAAACCCATCATGTAAGTCACCACACAACCTATTTAGCATTCTTCCACGGAGTCAACAGTAATATGAGTCCCACCATTGCAGATTATGCCAGTGCCTATATTTAGCAACTCAACATCTAGCTACTGATAGTTATCACAAAAGAACCACAGGCCACACTAAGGTCAAGCACAAAATTTTGAAATATAAAAGTCAACGGTTAAAAATCCTAACCAGACTTCACAGAACACTCAATTGGTTTCAAATTCACACTTGGCAACTTTATTGCCAACAAGGTTAACCTTCACATACACAGAATTATACAGCAACCCAAGCCAGTGAATATGTTTGAATCCAACGGCTACAACAACTCAGATTAGGAGAAAACTCATCCAACCACAACACCTAGCCATTTAATCACAGAACAATTAGGGTAGATAGACTAATGAGTAAGATCAAAATAGGTTATTACAGATAAAATATACAATCCGAATTCGAAAACTAAAGTCCAAACCAAATATTAAACCAATCGAACAAGGAAAAATATAGAGAACAATTATATACTGAACTTCAAAAATCAAACCAGACTATTAAACTTCATCCAAACTAAAATTCCAATCCAACCACTGTGCCTAACTCCAGTTGCTTCCTGCAATCCTCCATTTAACATAACCCAGAACTGGACACGACTACGGTCTGGCACACGCAAACACGACACGGACAGAGTCTTAGACACGCACATAAAATCCAAAATCCGACATAAACATCATGAACTCAAATTCAGGACACAGCTAACACCAACCCTGCCACAAACGTCCAACCCTGGGCAACACACCCGAACTCAAGGAAGGAAAGTAAAGATGCAATAATCAACAGAATGATAACATAAATACATGAAAGAAATAATCAGATTCATGAATGCCTCCCCAAGTATCGGACACGATCTCTCCGTGTCCAGCTATGAGCTCGAGTTCTTCCTCGGCATTGCCTCGAGCAGTTTCAGAGGAAAGAAAACAAGAAAATAACTCAGATCCACACAGTAGGTTCTATTGAAAGAGCCACAATCACAAATTTGATCAATCGACGATCGATCCGATCAAAACATATCCAAAATAGAAACAAAAGAAGAGAGAGAAGAACTTACCGCCGAGATTATAGTCCACTCGCCGTTGTTGATGATGGGGACGACGCTGGAATAACAGATCTACTCATCACCAGTGCTGGAGGAGGCGACCCGTTGGTCATCAGTGAAGGGTGATGAGCCGCCTAGGTTGCTGTCGATAAAGCCTCGTGGTCGTTGAGAACGTCGTGCCCCCAGAGTAGTCGCACACTGCAGATGAAGGCCGACGCCTAGTCGCCGGTGATGAGCTTGTGTCGAGGTCGACGATCTCCATGCCGCCGCCACAAGAAAAGGAGGAAACGCCGGATTAGGGACTCTTCGACGTCGCCGTCGCCATCGATTTTGCCATGAGTTACCTGAGAACTCGCCGGCGCCAGAAGATGATCAGCCCGCCGTCGCTGTGGTAGAGGGAAGCCTTGCCGGCTGGCTTCCTCGAATACTAGGGTTAGGGTTTGGTTGGATTTGGGAAATAAGTGAAGGAGAGGGAAAAAGCTTCGGTTCTGAGTTGAAGAATGAGAGAATTTTCTCTCTCCTTCCAGCATATAGTTTAAGGAATGTACGTTTTGCAGTTTAGTGCCCCCGCCCCAAAATATTTCAAAGTAGTCCTTTCACTAAAGAAAAATTTACAAAGACACCCTCTTCCTTTTCGTCATTGAATGCAGAAAAATCAGTTAGAAAATTTTGTTACACTACTGAGGGACCACACTAGTTAGTTACTCCCAAATGATTAATTAATTAACCCAGATATTTAAGTAAAACCCTTTCCCAAATATATAATCATAAATTATAAATAGTAAAACAACTTGAATATGATTTATACAAAATGCTAGGGATTTCTAAGATTTAAAAATTTTAAAAAAAATGGAAAGTGGGGTTACAGACACAACCACCACCACCGCCGATTCGACCACCACCGTCACCATTAGAAACACAAAACAATCAAAACTCCCTCACCTGAGCCCACCGCCGTGTGTCGAGCCACCGCGAGCCGCGGCGTGCTCCCCAACTCCGCTGCGCCACCGCAACAATCCTTGCACTCAATCTCACCGGAGATCCGGCACTGTCCGAGCCCATCCTCCGTGCCTCGCTCCCGCCGACGAAGAACCCCCGTACGATCCCCGTCCCTGCAGCCCTCTGCGAGCCCAACCACCGCACCGTGCGTCTCCGCCTGAGCACCGACGAGAGTCTCCCGCTTGCCGCCGTGTCCTTCCCTAGCAACATCGAAAACGCCATATCTCGTTTCCGCTGTCAAGCGCCTCTTCGTCGACCCATCTCCGCGTGGCCACCGTCTCGGCAGCCAACACCGTCGACCCCGTGTCGGTGTCGAACACCAGGTTCCGGCCTCCCGCGCCGCCGCGTTCTCCAGACCGGGCCAGGCGAACCACACGACCCTAGATTATTTATATTTATCTAGAACTATTTTGACCCTTAAGAATATATTTTCTAATAATAAAATAATTTTCTAAATACTTTCAAATATTTATCTAGAATTATCTATACTAATAAAATATAGTTTCTCTAGCTATAGATTTTATTTTTGTAACCTTAGTTTCTAGCCTAAAATAATTTTTACGATTTTTAAGTACTTTTCTAAAAACTATATTTTAAGCTACTAGAATATATATTTTTGATATTATAAAATAGCTTTCTAAAAATCATATATACATTAATTATCTATTTTCCTTCGACTATCATCTTGTCCGTAGCTAAGCCCATCATTCCTATTCCTTTACCAATTCGAGACTACCTCATATCAACCCTAACTAATTTGACCCTTCTGGACCCAATAGAACTGTCTGTGCCACCATCAGAGGCCACCTTGTATAGTTGTTGCACCGAAGTTGCAGTTCGTGCCACCGGGATTGTAATGACCCGCTCCGTCCTAGCAGAATGTCGATTCAAACGGTAAGTGCAACGACTCAAACGAGCCGCCGATCCGAAAAGTTGGCATCGACCTGATGAAGAATCGATGCAAGGCTTACATTGTCCCGTCAAGACGAATCCATACTTAGAATTTCAAAGGCGCGCTCGGAGTATCGCTCGGCCGATGCGAACATCGCTAAGGTGGATGGCTCCGATGAACCCGTCTTTGCTTAGCCTAGAGACATAACAGTACGGACACTATTGCTAGAATCGCCAGGCGTCAACACCGCGCATGCTAATAAATGAATGACTCAACGCACCTAGCTAAGGGAATAATCCCATCTTGCATGCTTGTTTAGAACATGAAAAAGAACTCGACAAATATAGAAACTCTCGTACCGTGCTCCACGCTCGTGCTAAGGCACAAGCTTACGTTCAAGTCCCTTATGCGTTCAACAATGAAACAATAAATGGTTTACAACAATAAAATGGAAGACTATCGACATAGTCGTTCCGATTAGAGTATAGCAATATTGAAAGACTTCGGGACCGATGGGTCGCCAAGGCAACTCCCGCACGGGGAGTTGCATAATGTATGAATGAATGAATGAACGAATAAGTGAATGAATGAATCCACGAATGAATGAATGAATACGTGAAAAATGAATGAATGAGCGAACAAGTGAAAGAAAGAAATGAAAGAGTGAATAAAAGATAAGACATAAAAGAATGGTTAGCGACAGGTATGACGGGCACGTGCAACGGGGCTCGCTACCCGTGTTGCATGGACGCCAACCTGGTCGATAACGCATTATGGCTCAAGACAGCCGTTATGTTAAATGATAAGTCAATACGAAATGGTCGTGGATAAACGGCACGGGCGATGGGGGGAATACCGTGGCCGTCATGAGGAAGGATTCTGCGACACGGGCGATGGGGGGGAATACCGTGGTCGGCCTAGGCAGAATCAGACATGGGGCTTACAGGCTGCTTTGAGTGGGGGCTCGGCCACTCAAGGAGACGTAAGGCCAAGCATTTCAAGAGACTATCAAGATGTACTAGCCATCACGCTTCGATAGGTGAGAATGCCCAAGTGATATGTCCTAAATGGCTTGTGATGCCAGCGACCCATGCATGTAGATTAAGTGGGCTATGCTGGTGGCAATCCACGTGCAAGTCCTTGCATTGAAACAAGAATCTAAGTTAACTAAATGAAGTGGCTCCTGAACATGCTCGAAATGTAACATCCTGAACATGCTCGAAATGTAACACTCCTGAACATGCTTGAAATGTAACACTCTGAACATGCCTACGACGTACTGAACGTGCTTACTGTAGGGTGTGAAAATTATGACACGCTGACATGAGACTCAGTCAAAGCCATACGCTCAAAGCCATACGCTCAGTCAAGGCCATACGCACATCTAAAGGCCGTACGCTCAGTGAATATTTTATTATTTTTTGAGATGACAGCACAGCATGTATTCAATAAAGGATGAATCTGACACTTCGTCTTTCGTGCAAAGACAGCTGTCCAATAAAGAATAGCCGTCGTATAGGTTTTCGAAGAGTCGGTTTTGTCTTTTACGAGGACAGCTCAGCATCTCTCATAAATGTAAAAGCCATCATTACTGTCAGTTTTGACACTGTCAGCCATCATATCCGCAGTTACGACGCTCGAGAAAATTTTGTCAGTTATTGGAAGATATGGCGTATCAAAGAAGATTGATGATGGACACGTGTCTACTTATTCAAATATGCCACGTGTCTACTTATTCAAACATACGACTCCTTCCAACTAAGTGAGCGTATGGATCTCATACGACTCCTTCCAACTAAGTGAGCGTATGGATCTCATACGACTCCTTCCAACTAAGTGAGCGTATGGATCTCATACGACTCCTTCCAACTAAGTGAGCGTATGGATCTCATACGACTCCCTGTTAATAATATGAGCGTATCAGCTTTATATGGTTCTACGCTGTCTAAGTAAGCGTATGCAAGATATGTGCCTTCAAAAGCTAGCGTATGACTCTTCTTCTAAGGCAGCGTATCACAGCAGTTGTGTCCAGAATGATTTCCAACGAGCAGTTAACGCACGTTCTCACATGTCCTGCACTCAGTTATCCACTTCTTCAGAAGTTATACAACGTGGCATTCATGCCATCAATTTCTCCTGAATATGCTCCACTACTTTCAACCGTACGCTAATGTGTCTCCATCAGAATTTGCCACGCGTCCCTGCAGTTATGTACACGTCAAGTAACTACCTGAGCATATGCTTAAGGACAGTTAACCTGAACTCTATAAAAGAGAGTTTCTTTATCTTCATCAGGCACTACAGTCAATTTCAGAGAGAACAGAGAGATTGCCCAGTTGCTGTCCAAGTTCTTCGAAGTTCGAGTTTTCTTCATCGCATTGTCCAAGGGATAAAGTAATCGTCTTCTAGATTAGATTCCTACAGTTGTAATTTTCTCAGATACAAAATAAATAAAGTGAATTTATTTATGGAAAACAAATTGGCGACTCTGCTGGGGAAAGCTGTCTCCTCCAACGAGATAGCAACAACTCAATGCGATACTTCGTCGATCGGCTTGACGAAGAAGACGATGGTCGTACAATTCGACCAATCTGCTTATGAAGAAATGCTCAAGGCGAAGGAGGGCCGCACTGCTTCCTCCGCTCTTCCTGCTGCCAAGAAGAAGGGACGCTCTGTCTATGTCCCTAAGTCTTCTTCAACAGACCGAGACGTTTCTGTCACTTCTCACGCTGACAAGAACACGTCTTCAACTTCAATTAAGCACACTTCGGCTTCTCTGAACACGGCAACAGTGGCTTCTCCTAGTCACGCTGACAAGGTTGGTTCTTTAACCAAGTCAGCATGTACAAGGAAAACCATCTCTGGACATGTCAAAGTCCCTTCTCCCTCTACTCTTACGACAGCAGTCGGCTCTTTAGCCATTGATGACTCTGAGCGTATGGCATTTAAAGGGCAGCGTACGGCAAAGGCAGCGTACAAAAGCCAACATCAGGCAGCGTACGCTAAGCCAAAACCAGCGTATGCTAATAAAAAGGCAGCGTATGACCAGAAGTCCAAACTGAAGTCAGCGTATGCTAACAGATACAGTCCTTTGACTGTTTCTCAAAATCAGGCTGGGGGTTCTCTTCCACAGAACATACAAATGATTCCCCCTCAACTTGCACATCTTGTGCCAACCAAGGAGAAAGATTCTTTAGTCAACTCCTCTACTCCTAAGGTCTTTACCTCTGGAGTTAATTTGACTAGTACTCTTACTAGATCAAACAAAGGAAAACGCCTTTTGGCTAATTCCTCCAAAGATGGATTATTACCGACTCCCAGTCGGAATAATACCCATCTTCCTTCTCTCCAAATTTCTCGATCTGAGAAAGGCAAATTACAAGTATCCAAGACTGATATCAAAGTCAGATCTCCTACGGATCTTCGTAACAAGCTTAATCAGAATCGTCTCGGTTCCACTGAGACAAGTATATTAGACCCTGATGCAGAATATGCCAAGAACTATGTGGCTCAAATTAATCAGTCTTTATACACTCAAGAACCGAGAAGACAGAAGAACAAAAGACAAGTTTCTACACAGAAACTATCTTCAAGTACTTCCCAATCTGTTCCTACAGATCTCCGGGAATATTTGCAAAATAAACGGAGAATTGACACTCCATCAGGCTATAATATTGCTCATATTTGCCATGAAAAGCATGGTTGCAACTTCCAACCTTGAGTTGTAATTCAATGTTGTTGTTCACCAAAAAGACAATCTGTTTTCGAACGGATTCAGTATGAACCAATATTGGATGAAGATGAACCTCTTTATGCTTCTGTCAACATGACCTCCAGAAATATTGGGGGTAGCATACGGTCTGATGCTATATCAGACTCTGAAGATGGCGTTTATTTCGGCACCCGATCCAGGACCGGAGCCTTGGCCAGGGTCTCTTCTTCTTCTCATCCAAGTGGTAATCCGGAGATCACAGAGGACTTCCTTGGAGAATCCAACTTTCCAGTATTGACTCCCGTAAATAGCCCCGGGAAAGATACTGATTCACACAGTGATGATTCAGAACAGACTGTTTCATCATCTATTCCTCGAATGATTACTACTTACATGGCAGAGGGCAATCATGAACCTTCAACTAGCACCGAAGCTCATGAACAAAGGATTTCTTCTTTAGAACAACAGTTACGAGCTATGGCAGATACATTGAATGCTATGCACACTCTTATGCAAGCTCAGCATCAAACTCAGCAAGTCCAACAGACAGCTCCTCCAGTTATATTAAATACTCATGTTGTTCCAAACCCGGAACCCTCTACTATTCCGGGGGTACAATCTAATGTTCCTGTACAACCCACTCCAAGTCAGTCTGGAGCTGGGGGTGGTACATATGCTGCAGTCCCTCCTCCCAATTACACTCAACAAGCTACAACTCCCCAATCTTCTGGAATTGTTACTGAAGAGTTAAGGAATCTCCGAACTCAATTTGAGGCATTTAAACAGAAAGATGGTTTGCAAAGGTTAGGTATCAAGCAACCTTACCCGATAGAATAGAAGCAAGTATCATATCCTCCTAAATACAAGCCTCCGACTATCTCTTTCTTCGATGGGACAACTTCCCCAAGTCAGTTCATTAATCACTTTGAAGTAATGACTGATCAACTGCAACCAAGTGACGCCCTCCTTACTCGGATGTTTGTTGGGTGTCTCAAAGGAATGACTTATGAATGGTATAGAAGTCTCCCTGATGGGTGCATTACCTCATTTGCCAGTTTCAAGCAAATGTTTCTTGAACGATTCTATGAAGGACTTAATGACATGACCATGTCAGCCCTCATAAGAATTAAACAGAAAAATAATGAAACCACCGAGGACTTCATTGAAAGATTCAGAAGAGAAGCCCTCAAAATGCCTTTTGGAACTCCCGATGCTGTTACTATCGACACTTGCAAGTCGAATCTCTTACCAATTATCAGCATGTGGACAGGTTCCACTCAGTTCCAAGATTGGCCTTCTTTCATTGTCAGTGCCAAGGCTGCTGAAGTCAGTGCTGAGACCTTCAAGGGTCTGGGGGTACAAATGGCTCCCAAGGAATCAAATCAGAATGCTAGCAATAGTACTCGACCCAACACTCGCAAAGGGAAAGAAGCTCTTGAAGTCAATCTCCAAAGCAGTAGTCAAGAGGTAAAGACTACCCAAGCTACTCCAGCTCCAACAAATCAACAACAGAGACCTCCTCGACCGAAGGAAGAATATTCTTTCGACGATGACGATGTTCAGGGTATCTTTGAATGCTTGCTCAAAGGTAACAAGATTCAATTGCCAGAAATTAAAAAGCCTGATGAAGCCAATAAGACAGATCATCCAAAATATTGTCCATATCATAGAATGCTGGGTCATACAATCCGGTCTTGCTATGTATTAAAAAGGAAGATTCAAGAGATGATTAAATCAGGAGCTGTGACACTAACACCCAAAGACAAAACAGTCACAGCAAATGTAATTTCATTGCAGTTCGGTGACTTCCCTCCCTTAATGGTAGAAAGTGGGATTATTCCTATCCCCAAAGCAACTCTCGAAGTTGTAAACATCCCACCAGCACAGAATGACGGACTTGTTCCTGTCACAACTAAGAAGGGAGAGATCATGTGGATTCACCCGAATTTAATGACGGAGTTTGAAACGTCTTCCTCTTCTCCTCGGAAGATTCTCTCATCTAAAAAGAAGCTCGGGAAGACTAAGTCATGCAATGTGATTTCTAGTTTCACACCCGATTTTTACCTAACCTCTACTTTCATCTTGGCAGAAAATTCACTCCCTACGGAGATAAAATCTGTACCTCAATTTGAAGATAGGTACAAGCCTGCTTTTCATCTATACAGTTCACAATCTCGTGAATTGATGGCGAAGATGGGTTATGATCTAGCCACTGCTCCTGGTTTGAACTCAGGCAAAGGACTCCGAGCACCTTTAGCCATCACCATGAGACATAATCAATCTCGTGTTGGCCTTGGTTTCTGGAATGAAGCTCTCATCAAACATAAAAGAACCAAGAGCAAGATAAAGAATTGTAACATGGTTTCCATAGACCCTGAACTAGAATCTGAAGTTGAAGTTCATGCTGGAACTCGGTCAGGAAAAATATATCTGAAAGATTATGCTGAAATTTCTGAAGAAACTTCTGATGTCCCTCTGGTTACAGCTCCAACACCAGTCTCTACTGAAGAGCCTTCAAATGTTCCTGTTGAGACAGTTCTTTCTAAACCAACAGCAGCTGACAAAGGCAAACAACAAGTCTGCTTCGACAAACCATTGAAGAAGTCATCTCCTATAGGACTTGAAAAGCCTTATAATTTTGATATATTGGCTCAACTAGCCAATACCCCAGCTAAATTATCAATCTTCGAGCTCTTACGCCTCTCTAAAGAGACTCGAGAAACTCTAAGTGAAGCACTACTGCAAGCAGAAACCTGCCTAACTCTTCTCAAGAAGTTGGAAACAGAATCTGTTTCTCATTGCCATAATGTATTGGAATTTATTCCAAACATTACCTTTACGCAGGACGATATACTGCTAGAGGATAATCGACATGACCGTCCTTTGTATCATACAGGATATATCGATTCTATGAAGGTTGATCGTCTCCTGATTGATCCAGGATCCGCTCTCAGTATTATGCCAAAAGCTATGCTAGATGCACTGAAGATACCTGTGCATAGTCTTTCCAGCACTATCACTACCATCTTGGGATTCAATCAAGGAAAAAGCGAGCCTTTGGGCAAGATTCGCCTCAAATTTCAAATAGGCTATCTTCGCACTAAAGTTACTTTTTACATCATCGACAATCATGGTTGCTCATACAATGCTCTATTGGGGAGACCATTCTTGCATGAACATAATGTCGTTCCTTCGACTCTTCATCAGTGCTTCAAATATGTTGATGATAATGGAGAAGTTCAAAAGGAGGTTACAGATCTCTATCCATTCAAAGGTGTTGAAGCTTACTTCAATGACGCTCGCATGTACAAAGACGAATACTCAAAAGTCTTACAAGCTATGGATAATGATGATGAGATAGCAAAAGTTGGCACTTTTGTTATTCCTGTAAAAGGGCGTATCACTCCTTCGCAGTCTGTTAAATCATCTGAAGAAGGCTCACTGATAATTCCTGTCAGTGGACGTACTACTGTGTTGTCTTCCCAAGCTCCACAAAGTTCACTGATAATTCCTGTCAGTGGACGTACCACTCTTCCTCCACCTTCTCAGGCTAGACCAGATACTCTAGTCATTCCAGTCAGTGGACGTACTACTTATCCACGATCTTCTTCAAGGGAGCTCACCTCTTCTGAGGCTTTTGTTATCGATCTTAATCGAAACAAAGCTTCTGATCGCTCTTTCTCTCCCCCTTTTGTCATTAATTTGACTAAGTCTGATAAGGCTCAGCCTTCTGTTGTAAATACAGTATCTAATATTAATGAAGCATCTCCTTTGCAGTATATTGATGTCCGTAATCATGTACAAAGTTATTTACAATTGCTAGATAGCTTAGAGTCACTAACTATAGGGGTTGTTCAAACTCTTCATACAGACGTATCATTGGAATCCATACAAAAATCATACTTCGTGGTCCCTGCTAGAAAGAAGGGAGAAAATCCAATCTTCTTTTATAAAGGACCCCAAAATCCTCCTAACTTGGAAGAAGATGACATAATCGACGATACTGGAAGGTTACAACTGCGTCGCTACAGTCAGCAATCTAAAAATATCATCAAGAATATGGGTTATGACTTTAGAACTAGTCTCAATAATGGAAAAGAAAGAAGAATGCATGTTCGAATTCCTCCATTAAAATACGGAAGGACAAAATGTGGTTTAGGTTACATTGCTCCTACTTCTTTTATCAACATAGTCCATGAAGATTCAAAATTCGATGAAGATGAACGATCTGAATCTTCCGATTCCCTTTTTTGGGATTCTGACACGAGTATTGGCGATTTCCATCGTTCTATTTTATCCATCAATATGGTCTCTGTTGATGGCCCGTAAGAGAATGATGAAGATGAGGATGATTTTAAAATATCACCCGAATCGGAACAATGGGTTCAAAGATTAGATAATCAATGGGAATTCAGGTTCGAGCAGAGAGAACCTCCTACTGAAGATAAACTGATCCAAATTGATGTTGGTGAAGAAGGGTCTCCTAAACCAATATTCATCAGTGAAAGTCTTTCAGAAACAGATAAACAAGACATGATTAAACTTATTTGTGATTATATCAATGTCTTTGCCTGGAGTTATGAGGATATGCCAGGACTAGATCCAAAGATTGTAATGCACAAACTCAATATCATGCCAAATGCTAAACCGGTCAAACAACAACAGCGACGATTTCGTCCAGACATCATGGATGCAATTGAAGCTGAAGTCAACAAGCTTATGGCTTCTGGATTTATTCGAGAGGAACAACATCCTGAATGGGTGGCTAACATCGTTCCTGTCCTTAAAAAGACTGGCAAGATCCGGGTCTGTATAGACTTTCGTGATCTCAATGCGGCTTGTCCTAAAGACGAGTTTCCTCTTCCAATTACAGATGTCATGATCGACAATACATGTGGTTTCGAACGAATGTCATTCATGGATGGGTATTCGGGATACAATCAAATCAAAATGTGTCCAGATGATGAAAAATACACTTCCTTTAGAACGCCGATCGGTACATACTGTTATACAGTGATGTCGTTTGGTCTCAAGAATGCAGGAGCAACATATCAGCGAGCAATGAGCACTATATTCCGCGAACATCTCCGAAAAATAGTCGAATGCTATGTTGATGATATTGCGGTCAAAAGTCAACGAAAGGAGGATCATATCCAAGATTTGAAGACTATCTTTGATTTAATGCGTCAGCATCAACTTAAAATGAACCCTACTAAGTCCTTCCTGGGCGTCTCTAGTGGTAAATTTCTCGGCTTCGTCATTACCGCTAAAGGTATACACGTGGATCCCGAGAAGATCAAAGCCATTCAAGAGATGCGTCCTCCACGCACCTTAAAAGAGCTACAAGGATTTCAAGGAAGAATTGCTTATATCAGAAGATTCATTTCCAACTTATCAGGACGCTGCAGACCATTCAACAAACTTCTGAAGAAAGGTGTATCTTTCGTTTGGAACGAAGAATGTCAAAAAGCATTTGACGATATTAAACAGTATCTCATGAACCCTCCAGTTTTGGTACCTCCCGTCTCGGGAATACCATTCCTTCTATATGTTCGAGCCATGGATCATTCTCTTGGTGCATTACTTGCCCAGAAAAATAAAGATGGCCATGAACAGGCTATTTATTATCTCAGTCGCATAATGACAGGTGCTGAACCGCGTTATTCTCCAATCGAGAAAGAATGCTTAGCATTAATGTTTGCTGTTCAGAAAATGCGATATTATATTATCGGTCAAACGATTCACGTTATTTCCAGAGTGAATCCCATCAGGATTATGATGAAGAAATCTGGTATTCTCAACTCCAGGACTAGCTAATTGGGGAATTTTGTTAGCTCAATACGATATGCATTATATTTCTCAGAAGTCAGTTAAAGGACAGGCTCTTGCTGATTTTCTGGCTGCTCATGCGATTCCAGAAGATTCTAAATTATATGATGAGATTTCTGATGAAGTCTTGGATTCAAATCTGATTTCTGAAGAAATTCCTACCTGGCGTCTATTCTTTGATGGAGCATCTAGAATAGGTCCTAACGGCGATATTGTCACTGGAGTTGGGATTGTTCTTGTATCACCAGAAGGATTAACTATTCAGAGGGCTTATTCTCAAGATCAATCATGTTCAAACAATGTAGCTGAATACAATGTATTGCTCATCGGCCTTCAACTTGCTAAACATCTAGATATTCAATATTTGGAAGTTTATGGAGACTCCAAGCTTATTGTCAATCAGATCAGAGGAACGTATGAAGTTCGTCATCAGGATTTGATACCTTATCATCGAGCAGCACTCTCTATAGCCTTATCTTTTGAAGGTTTCTTTATTGAACATGTTCGACGAGCCTATAATGCAGAAGCTGATGCTTTAGCTAATCTTGCTGCTGTATTAGCTATACCAATCAGACGTCAGCAAGTGACAGTGGTTTATAACCGAGAGCTATTCTGTGTTGAAAATAATTTGGCTTTGGCTTTTCCCTATAAACCAGACAAAGATTCTCTCAACCTTGATGCTGGATTAAAGTTTGACAAAATGTCCTCGTCTTTCTCTGATTCTACTATGGAATATGTCTTTTCTAATGAAACAGAAGCCATAACTGAAGGCTGGAGACGCCCGTTTCTAGACTTTGTTTTGTATGATATACTTCCTGATAATCCGAGTGAAGCAGCGTCTATTCGACGTCGATCTCTCAGATTCTATTATAATCATACGAAGAAGACATTATATCGTCGGTCTTACGACGGTCTTCTCCTCCGATGCATTGCTGGTGAAGAAGCACAACAGATAATCCGTGAAGCACATGATGGTATTTGCGGAGCTCATCAACCGGGTCCTAAACTTCAAGATCGTATCCGACGTATGGGTTATTATTGGCCCACGATGATGGCTGACGCTATTCAATATGCTCGGAAATATAAAGCCTGTCAAATTCATACAGACTTTATCCATCAACCGTCAGAGTTCTTACACCATAAAGAGCCCTAAAAAGGGGATAGTTATTCTAACCAGAGCCCTAAAAAGGGAATAGTTATTTGTTCATCATCTTCGTCCTCACCATAAAGAGGTTTCAATGGCCGTTCACTGCGTGAAATACGCTGACTGGCCGTCTTCTTGGTGGTGGCAGTGTCGATGGCAGGATGAGACGACTCCTCAGGGGCTTTCCCATTTCCTTTCGCAGAAGCATCAGCTTTGGGCGCCATTAATGGAGGTTGAGTCGAAGACAAAGAAGGGGAAGAAGGATTTCGAGTTTCTGAAAGCTCTTTTCTCTCTCGAAGGCGAAAGCTGTGGTAAAGAAATAAAATAGGTTTTGGAAGACCTATTTATAGAAGAAAGGAAAAAGTTCAAGCGACAGATATTCTTTAAAGAGAATCCCTAAAGATTTGCACTGATATTGAGGAAGATAACAAACTCATGCCAGCGTGTCAGGACTTATTCTCACTTTAAAGTTCAAAGTAATTTCGAACTTTTGAAATTCATAAAGTTCGAAAACTTTGAAGGGGGTCTTGTAGGGTGTGAAAATTATGACACGCTGACATGAGACTCAGTCAAAGCCATACGCTCAAAGTCATACACTCAGTCAAGGCCATACGCTCATCTAAAGGCCGTACGCTCAGTGAATATTTTATTATTTTCTGAGATGACAGCACAGCATGTATTCAATAAAGGATGAATCTGACACTTCGTCTTTCGTGCAAAGACAGCTGTCCAATAAAGAATAGCCGTCGTATAGGTTTTCGAAGAGTCGGTTTTGTCTTTTACGAGGACAGCTCAGCATCTCTCATAAATGTAAAAGCCATCATTACTGTCAGTTTTGACAGACTGTCAGCCATCATATCCGCAGTTACGACGCTCGAGAAGATTTTGTCAGTTATTGGAAGATATGGCGTATCAAAGAAGATTGATGATGGCCACGTGTCTACTTATTCAAACATGCCACGTGTCTACTTATTCAAACATACGACTCCTTCCAACTAAGTGAGTGTATGGATCTCATACGACTCCTTCCAACTAAGTGAGCGTATGGATCTCATACGACTCCTTCCAACTAAGTGAGCGTATGGATCTCATACGACTCCTTCTAACTAAGTGAGCGTATGGATCTCATACGACTCCTTCCAACTAAGTGAGCGTATGGATCTCATACGACTCCTTGTCAAGTGAGCGTATAGTTTCCATACGACTCCCTATTAATAATGTGAGCGTATCAGCTTTATATGGTTCTACGCTGTCTAAGTAAGCGTATGCAAGACATGTGCCTTCAAAAGCTAGCGTATGACTCTTCTTCTAAGGCAGCGTATCACAGCAGTTGTGTCCAGAATGATTTCCAACGAGCAGTTAACGCACGTTCTCACGTGTCCTGCACTCAGTTATCCACTTCTTCAGAAGTTATGCAACGTGGCATTCATGCCATCAATTTCTCCTGAATATGCTCCACTACTTTCAACATCACGCTAATGTGTCTCCATCAGAATTTGCCACGCGTCCCTGCAGTTATGCACACGTCAAATAACTACCTGAGCGTATGCTTAAGGACAGTTATCCTGAACTCTATAAAAGAGAGTTTCTTCATCTTCATCAGACACTACAGTCAATTTCAGAGAGAACAGAGAGATTGCCCAGTTGCTGTCCAAGTTCTTCGAAGTTCGAGTTTTCTTCATCGCATCGTCCAAAGGATAAAGTAATCGTCTTCTAGATTAGATTCCTACAGTTGTAATTTTTTCAGATACAAAATAAATAAAGTGAATTTATTTATGGAAAACACTTACGACATGCTAGAACCTGAGACAGGGACACGCCCTTAACATTGAATGTTTATATGAATCACGTTAAGTTACTACATGTGAATTGTGGACTAACTTGGTTTACTTTGGACAAGGAAGGCCGGACGGTAAGTATGGGTAAGTCGTGCATGCATTTCCATGCAGACATTTGAATTCGGCAACATTTGTAGGGTGCGGAGCTTTCCTCGAACGTGCTAAGGCGCGGAGCTATCTCTTGAGCCTTGGAGCGTTGCAAGAAGCTGAAGCACCCTATATAGGACATAATGTATCGGAACATCGCCATATATCATTCCATCTTGTAAGCCATTTGGCACGCCTTTTATGTTTCAGAGAGAGAGCTTGAGCGATTTATAATATCGGCCTAGCGCCGCTTGTAAACTTCTTGAATATCAATAAAGAGTTTGAATTCGCTTCAATTTGTGTTTATTTACTTTCCGCTGCAATGGGGACACTCTGTGCGACTATGTGGCCTAGCTAAAATCAGCCGTTTCTGGACTTGGCCTTACACGGGTGCAACCTAGGCCCGTACGGCATCACGCCTTAGCGAGGACGATCGCTCTTACGGGAGCGGGGCATGACAGATTGTTATCAGAGCACGGCTTTACGTCCTTGGACTTCACGTCGATTTCTCAGTTTTGAAAGCTCGTCGTTGGAAAAAGAAGTGTACGCCCTCTCTCATTGTGCCTTGGGATGTTCCATACAATAAGTCTAATATTTTCAAAAGCTCGTTTAGGCGTACAATCGAACGTATTGGTAGGCTATCGCCGAATGCATCGATAGGCCTTTGTGCCGAACAGTGTCAACTTGTCTTGAATGAAAACACGTGCTAAAGTTAACATGTCGCGTGCATGCCTAACTAGTCCTACGATGACCCTAGCAAGTGAGCGTGCAAACTCGGAATATAGTCCGCACGAGATGGTTATGCGGCACAACTTAGTCCGCGTGTTGCGCACCTCGACTTTTGGTGCAATCGAGTTGCGAGCGATATCAAGTATCGCTCGGTCGGGAACAAAGCTACACTTAGAGTGTATATCGATAGAAATGCTATCGAGTTCACGCTTAGGCGTGCATGGAAGATTGATTTAGACTGTGAGGAACGGGTAAACGCACGATTGAACATGTCGATTGGGAATCGAATGATCTTTTGAGGATTGATAGAATGACTTGAACCCGAGTGGTGTATGTGATAGGTCCGGAGAAGAATAAGAATGGGTGTCAACGATTAGTCGAGTGGCTCGAACCCTAAGTGGTGTATGGATATTATAGAAATTGTTCGAGCAAGACTAAAGGATTTACAGATAGAACGAGTATGTCGGCAAGCGATGGTATCGCGCAAAGTCTTAGAACGCGTCACGCTTAGTTGGTCGTGACTTTGAATGTCCCGAACGAGATATCGTTCGGACAACTTGTCAATGGGCAACGCAAGAGAAAACGACTCGAAATGATGAATGAAAATGAATGGTCTTGATCGAGGAAACTTAGAGGATCGCACGTACGATTTCGGATTGATTCAAATGAAATGTGACTTGAGTTTTGAACGACGATCTTGAAACAAGCTTGAGGAATAGCGATCGAACTTGATCTTGAATATCGCAAAAATTGTAGAATATCCAGTTCGAACAATAGCATCAGTCGCACGACTTAAAATTGGTTGCAAAAGAAGATCGTCAGGTTACGCATATCGTCGATGGTATTGAGGTGTATCAAAGATCGATATACGATAACTCGGGGGTACTCTGACTCGACGAATGACGATCGTGCAAATATTATTGTTCTGACTGATGCTATACTCAGGATATTGAACGTGTCGAGGAAAATATAGACTTGGCTCAAGGATTTTCTGGTTGAATGAATGACGGTTGGACTATCGAATAGAGATCTCGGCTTGGATGAAATTAAAATGTTTGGATTGCTTCGACGATAACCCCAACGTCGACATTCTTGTCTTATGCGAGCGCAACTCCAGCCTCGCACATGCGTTGCACCGATTAGGGCGATCACTCCGCGTGAGCGCTGATATGGTGATTCATACAGCGAGGATGATTGAACTAGTATGGCGTGGCAATTTGTGTGCTTCGACTTGTGGTGACGCGAAGGTAAACTTGAGAATAACTTGGTGTGCTTGATAATTGATCTTGAGGATTGCGTAGGTCCAATCCGCGTATTGAGAATGAATTAGTCTAGACGCGTGCAAGAGTTACGCCCCGATGAGAATGATTATTCCGTGGGAACGTTGCATGGTGATTCATGAACCACCGTGGATAATCGGACTCGCGTGAGATTGGGACACAACATATTGTCAAAGTTAGACGACCTCGTGATCGAATACATAAATTGGTTAGAATTGGTGATTTGAATGGATTCGAATACGCATAATGAATGCATTAATGCGAATAGATGATCGTGCTCGATGTTTAGAAATCTGAGTGACGCAAGCTTGGGTAGAAAACTCCGTACTACCGACTATGGTTTGACCCTAGGATTGGGGTCAGTGTTGGCATTATTGTTGGGGAACTATGATTCCAATCCTGACATTGACTTAGCCTCGAAAAGATGGCCTAGCGGTTAGGCAAGACGCCCTGTTTCAAGTGTTAGCAATCGAAAGATTGATCTTGAGGATTGGCATGGATGGATAGCATGAATCACGAATATAAGAAACCCTGCTCACGAGATTCGGCTGACATACATATATTTCAGGGACGCCGGAGTATGTGCACGATGTAACTCAAGTGAGAATGATAAATTCTCTATCACGCGGTTTGGTGAATGCATGTATTTTGGGGACGCCTGGAATGCGTGCACGATCCAACCAAGTAACACGTTGAGTTCCAAACGAGACTTGAGGAATGGAAAGTACCGGGGATTGAGATTGTGTTAAAAGAAAGTATTGATACTAGTACGAGCGTGGCTCGGAATCAAAGAAACGTGTGAGCGGAGTGTGCGTGAACGACAACGAGATTGGCCCTAAACAAGTGAATGATATGGAATCGATATCGTGCAAGTAAAAGTTGGTATAACGAATTGAACCATTGATAGGAAGATATACTCGATGATAGTGCAATACTTGGTCTTGAATCGGATAGAAATTACTTAGACTTGGTCGACCCCGCTAAGAAGAAATTATACTGATTTCGTGGACACGAACGCTTGGGAAGCGAATCGGGTCATTACGATGACCGAGATAAACGAAAGTGAGTTTGCCTCAGCCTACGACCCTCGCATTTGATGAATTTCAATGCACCTCGTGCGACCATTTCAGTCCCATGACACGAAGAAATAGCAACCAAGACGAATAAACACTTGAATTGAATAAGTACCATCAACTCTAAAATGAATGAAAAGTTATTCAATAAAATCGACCAAACGTATGCGATACGGAACTTGGAGGGGTATCAAGTATGGTTCGATGCCATCGAACGATAGAGTCGTTCGATGGAATTGTCTAAGATACGTACACGACATGCGTTAAGGAACGGTAAGATGACCTGCACTCAAGAAGTCTCGAGGACGAGACTTATTTTAAGTGGTATATTATGTAATGACCCGCTCCACCCTAGCGGAATGCCGATTCAAACGGCAAGTGCAATAACTCAAACGAGCCGTCGACCCGAAGAGTTGGCATCGACCTGATAAAGAATCGATGCAAGGCTTACATTGGCCCATAAAGACGAATCCAGGCTTAGACTTTCAAAGGCGCACTTAGAGTATCGCTCGGCCGATGCGAACATCGCTAAGGTGGGTGGCTCCGATGAACCCGTCTTTGCTTAGCCTAGACACATAACAATACGGACACTATTGCTAGAATCGCCAGGCGTCAACACCGCGCATGCTAATAAATGAATGACTCAACGCACCTAGCTAAGGGAATAATCCCATCTTGCATGCTTGTTTAGAATATAGAAAAGAACGCGGCAAATATAGAAACTTTCGTACCGCGCTCCACGCTCGTGCTAAGGCACAAGCTTATGTTCAAGTCCCTTACGCGTTCAACAATGAAACAATGAATGGTTTACAACAATGAAACGGAAGACTATCGACATAGTCGTTCCGAGTAGAGTATAGCAACATTGAAAGACTTCGGGACCGATGGATCGCCAAGGCGACTCCCGTATGGGGAGTTGCATAATGTATGAATGAATGAATAAGTGAATGAATGAATGAATCCACGAATGAATGAATGAATGAATACGTGAAAAATGAATGAATGAACGAACAAGTGAAAGAAAGAAATGAAAGAGTGAATAAAAGATAAGAAATGAAAGAATGGTTAGCGACAGGTATGACGGGCACGTGCAACAGGGTTCGCTATCCGCGCTGCACGGACGCCAACCTGGTCGATAATGCATTATGGCTCAAGACAGCCGTTATGTTAAATGACAAGTCAATACGAAATGGTCGTGGACAAACGGCACGGGCGATGGGGGGGATACCCTAGCCGTCATGAGGAAGGATTCTGCGGCACGGACGATAGGGGGGAATACCGTGGCCGGCCTAGGCAGAATCAGACATGGGGCTTACGGGCTGCTTTGAGTGGAGGCTCGGCCACTCAAGGAGACGTAAGGCCAGGCATTTCAAGAGACTATCAAGGTGTACCAGCCATCACGCTTCGATAGGTGAGAATGCCCAAGTGATATGTCCTAAATGGCTTGTGATGCCAGCGACCCATGCATGTAGATTAAGTAGGCTATGCTGGTGGAAATCCACGTGCAAGTCCTTGCATTGAAACAAGAATCAAAGTTAACTAAATGAAGTGGCTCCTGAACATGCTCGAAATGTAACACTCCTGAACATGCTTGAAATGTAACACTCTGAACATGCCTACGACGTACTGAACGTGCCTACGACGTGCTAGAACCTAAGGCAGGGACACGCCCTTAACATTGAATGTTTACATGAATCACGTTAAGTTACTACATGTGAATTGTTGACTAACTTGGTTTACTTGGACAGGGAAGGCCGGACAGAAAGTATGGGTAAGTCGGCATGCATTTTCATGCAGACACTTGAATTCGGCAACACGAGATAGTGTAGCTCCCCTTCCCAAATTTTTTTAATTATTTTTATTATTATTATTTATTTGATTAATGGTGATTTTAGAATTTTAGAATTAATTTTGGTTAATTATCATGATAGATGACTTATCCACAGATGAGTTTTGGAGCACAAACGACTAGGATTGTGGCACGGGGGGTGCAGTGCCTTGACTAGTGTACTAGCCATGTCCGGGGATACCTAGCCATAAGGACATCCTAACTATAAACCAGGCCAAGTGGTGACATGACCA